>LQHL01001803.1:29413-42398 GCA_001655755.1 Hemisphaericaspora haegerdaliae
TTTAAATATAAAATCTTAGAATCTGAATTTCTTAAAGGAAAATTCATCAATTACGTTGTTAATCAGTTTAGACAACCAAGGAATAGAACGTTTTCTTTAACTGTTACTTACATTAAATCTACAGGAGGCTATTATAGACAGAGAAACCAACATTCGTAGAATCTTTAGTTTTCCTTCATAGAGAGATATATGAATGCCATATTTAACTTTTTAGTCTAATTTTACAACATTCTCCCAATCAATAAATCAATCAATCAATCACCAGTCAATCAATCAATCAACCAATCAATCAATTAGTTACTTATTTGCACTTGCACACATAGTCATAGAATACAAAAATGCTTTTCACAGTATCATTCGTATGGTTACTTACCTTACTACAACTCACTCAAGCTAAAAGGTTCATCAAATCAACATCTTTGTTGACTTGTATGTCTAACTCCCAATTCTCAGCTTCGTACTTTAATATTGTGTTTTATCCAGATACAAATAAATTTGAATTCAGTGTCAAGGCTCTTTCTTCAATAGATAATAAAAAAGTTGGTGCCAATATCAATTTAATTACGTATGGTTTAAATGTTTTGCAAAGAAACATTTCCCTTTGTGATATACTGTATCAAGATACTTCCACTGCAAATAATAACAATAGTCCGTTATGTCCCTTATCAAGTGGACATTTGGATTTAAGTGATCAATCATATGTAATTGAACATGATATTACCAAACAAATTCCAGGTGTGGCCTTTACAATCCCAGATTTGGATGCAACAGTAAGAGTTATTGTATATGATTTACAAACCTTTGAACAACTTGCTTGTGTTGAAACCACTTTATCAAATGGTAGGACTGTTGCAACGAAGTATGCTGCCTGGCCAATTGCCGTAATCGCAGGTTTGGGGGTTATCGCTTCAGGGGTTGTCTCAATCATTGGTCATTCAAGTACAGCAGCCCATATTGCATCCAATTCTATGTCTCTTTTCATTTATTTCCAATCCTTGGTCATTACTGCTATGATGGCTGTAGCAAGAGTCCCACCAATTGCTGCTGCTTGGGCACAAAATTTCGTTTGGTCCATGGGTATCGTTAGGGTCAAATTTGTTCAGAATATTGCAAATTGGTATGTTCAATCAACTGGAGGAACACCAACTGATATCCTTGATTCTGGCTTTATTTCAGTATCAGTTCAGAGAATGGCCAAACATTTAGTTAGACGTGCTGTTGATCAATTTTGGGATGTAGTGAAATTCACTCCTGTTCCATCAAAATTTTTGATCAAACGTGCAGGAATTACATTAGAAGGAGCAGGATCAAGTGCCGACAGTTTGGATCCAGCCTTATACTCAACTAATGAGAAAGATGTAGACTTATCGGGAAAAATTCTTGTCTTGAGAGGTATTCAAAGAGTTTCATATTTAGCTGGAATTGAAATTACAAACTTATTTATGACGGCAATTATCTTTTTATTCTTCTTTGCGTTTGTTATGATTGTTTGTTTAATGTTATTCAAAGCAATAATTGAAATTTTAATCAGAAGTAAACTTATGAATGAAGGTAAGTTCAATGAATATCGTCAACAATGGTCTTCAATTATTAAGGGTACTTTATATCGTTTATTAGTTTTGGCATTACCACAAATCAGTTTATTCTGTCTTTGGGAGTTTACAGCCAAAGATTCCACCGGTACTGTTGTTATTGCAGTGTTCTTATTGGTCACAACCCTTGCCTTGTTATCCCAAGCTGCTGCCAGAGTCTTCATCAAAGGTCGTGAATCGGTACGTGAATTCAAAAATCCAGCTTATTTACTTTACGGAGATGGTAAATTCCTTAATCGTTTCGGTTTCTTATATGTTCAATACCGTGCTGATTGTTACTACTTTATCTTGTGTTCCTATATATACATCATCTTGAAATCATTATTCGTTGCCGTCTTGCAACTGAAAGGAACGGTTCAAGCTGTTATTATCTTTGTTATCGAATTGGCTTACCTTGTACTTGTATCCTGGATCAGGCCGTTTATGGACAAGAGAACAAACGGTTTCAATATTGCCATTGCCGTTGTTAACACCATAAATGCATTGTTTTTCATGTTCTTTTCCAATATTTTCCGTCAACCACAAGTGGTCTCGTCAGTCATGGCTGTCGTATATTTTGTTCTTAATGCTGCATTTGCCTTATTCTTGTTGATTTTCACAATTGTTACTTGTGTTTTAGCCTTGGTTTATAAGAATCCAGACACCAGATATCAACCAATGAAAGACGATCGTGTTTCATTTTTACCAAGATTTGGTAAAGATGGTGCAAACCCAGGTGCAAGTCCAAATGACGATATGGAACTAATGGCCTTGGGAGCTACAGCCATGAAGGGTCACGAACATGGAGGGAACACAGGTCCTGGGGGAAAGAAATCTGAAGAAGATTCGGTATTTGATGAAGAAATTTCTATGTTTGGACAGAATCAAAATGCATCCCGTGTGTACTCTGAAACCAGTTATGATAGAGCTGAACCTATTCAACCGAACTCAACAATCGTTGGTAATCCATATAACGTAGGTGGTCCACAAGGATATAGTGGTCACCGGGCATACACTGGACCAAGTTCTGGTCCCGGAAGTGCAAATGTTCTGAACCCATTTATGGGAAGTGCAAGCAGTGGACCATCTTCCATTTCAAATAGCAGAGATCAAAGCCGAGTCAATTTTATATAAGAATTTTGGGTAAATTTACTTAGAAGTTTCGTTTTTTTATAGGTTATATTGTAACATAGAAATATATATTGTATCTTTTTGAAATTGATGTCTAAAAAATCATACAAGTATTTCAATTAACTTGCTAGGTCTCATTACAGAGCTTAGGCTCTCCAAAAATACTATAATGGAAAATGTTATACCAAGTGATGGGTTGGCAGTCTGTATCATTGGCCAGTGCCATTGCTTGATTCAAAATCAGCCTCTTGTGGATTGGTTGCATGGTATCCAGATTAACTACTTGACTATATGATTTCTTTCTTGGGCTTTCCAAATAGTCTTCTGTGACTTTCAACATTGAGAAGGGAATAAGAATGGTTCCGTCGGGTTGTTGAGTTATTTGTTCATTCAGATCATCATATTTTTCACCCCGTTTGTTGAGATACTCTTTGTCGTTATTATAGATGGTGTTGCCATCATTGTCATTTTCCAGCAGAAAGAGATCTCCTAAACTGGTTTCAAACCTAGATGGATTTTGTTCTTCTACTTCTTCATCGGTCTTGGGATCGTCATCACCATAAACATTTTCTAATTTTTCAAACACCTTGGGACGAATCTTATACTGGGCAAGAGTCTTTGCCTTTCTCTTTAATTTATCAGCATAGCTATCCATCTTGTCATCCAATTGATCCAATTTGTTTTCAAGCCCGGTAATAAAGTTAGTTTTCTTAGTATCAAGAGATTCGACAATATGTTCTTTAGTATTTATGATTTTGGTAACAGCTGAATCCACCTTATGATCCACTTTTTCATCGGCTTTTTCAACTGTCATTTTAGGTTCATGGGCAAAGTCATAACTTACATCATTAAATTTTTTAACTCCTTCATTCATCTTATCATGAATTTGTCGAAGTGCTTGTGTCTCAATTTGTTGTTCATTGCCTCGTTTGGAAATTATCTGTTTTGTCTTCTGGATCAGTTGATAGCTGCTTCTGTCTAAGCCATTCTCTTTTTCAGTATGGTGACTTGGGTGTACTTGCTGTTGTTGAGCTTGCAATAATTGTGCCTTTTTAGAAGTTTGGGTAGGCAGAAATGAACTAACCACTGTTTGAAGTTCGTAGAATGCAGGGAAAATGTGTACACTTTGCTCATCATCCTGAATCTTTAAACAATAACTATCTTCTTCCTTATTGTTTCCAACAACATTCAAATTACAATATACAGCATGTACCAAACTGTCATAATTGACTGATTTTAACCAAGTCTTGGCAAATTTGTCAAAAAAACTAGATACACTTGACGAGACTCTCTCTGAAACATCTTGAGGATTAACTAAGTAGTTTTTGATAGTTAAGATAGGAGTATTCTTTAACTTATCTTGAATGGAAGTCGAGGTTGTCTGATTAAACATAAATACAATCATAGGCCTATTTCCACTTAGGCTCTGTCTGAAGATTGGTAACTTCCCTCTAGGCAAACTAATCAAACTTTTTGAATATACAGAAGTAGTATGATTTGACTTTACCATGGCATTAAAATGATGGGCAGGTATAACCATGTAATAATCAACTAATTCCAACAAATGAGGCAAATTGAATGGGACTGATTTGGTAAAGATTTTTGCCCAATTATGTAACGATCCAGAAGGTGAGTAGTGGGTTAGTTTATGTTTGGAATTAGTAGGGAATTGCAAAATCGGTTCACCGCTTGTATTGAATATGAAAATAGATTGAAATTCACTAATCTTAGGAATAATTAACAGTTGGGTGTTTGAAAGATTTAACCATTGTATATCATTAAATAAATTATTCAACCCCAAAGTGGCAAACATAGTTGGGTTCATCAATTCTCTTGGAACAAAGATTAAATCATCAGACGTATTCCTTCCAGTTCTCGATTTGTTAAAACTTCCAAATGAAGCAAGGCTATGATTGGAGTTAAATATAGTTATTTGGGTATTTGATAAACTACTCATAGTTGAAGATTTTGTTGACATTAATGATTGCAATGAATTTGATAATCGTAGTTTCGTATCTCTTAGTCCCAAAAGAGTCGGTTTGACAATTCCAGACCAATCTGTGGGGAGCATCAAGGTAAACACAACCATACTAAGGTATCCAAATATAATTATAATGGACTTCATGGCTGTCAGAAAGAAGGATGATGAGAATTTCATTGTCAATATTTAGTTGCAACAACCACAAATGAAATATGTTTTATATACAGAAAACGAAAAAAGAAAATAGTTAACAATCATTTGCAACCAAAATTTTTAAAAAAGAACCTACCTTTAATTATCCCATAAATATACATCTAAAATGAAGAATCTGTACCAAACGAAATTAAAACGTATATACTAATATTTTGTTATTGTTTTGACGGTATTTTTCCTTTTCCCATTCTTCAGTCAAAGCGTACATTTCACCATTTTCATTCAAGTAAAATTCATTGAGTTTTTCTTGCTCCTTTTCCTTATTTTTAGGAGACTTATTTGGTTTGTTGAACTCGTCACTTAAACCTCTGTTACTATAATCGAAGTTTAAATCATCCAATAAATTCAACCTAGATATATAGATCGTCGTCACAAACATTACCAAATTAATAACCCAAAGGAAAGTAGAAATGATGATAAATGCTCCTAGTGCTCTTCTTATTTGCCACATTTGAAAATTTTCGTATTTGGCTTCGGGGAATACGGTAGATATAATTAAGATGAATGATACGAATTTCATAATTGTGGCTGCAAGGCAATAAAAACTCCCATTCCTTTTTTCATAATCCAATATTTGAAAGATAAAAAACAAAGAAATAGTTAAAGTTATGATCCCATCAGCAATAAAGTAACGATATATGTTCTTACTTATTACGAAATCATGTTGTACTAGTACCGATGCAAGGACAATTTCGATAATGGATGAGCAAGTTTCAAGTAAATATATGAAGAAATTTGCTGATATCGTAAAATCTTTCCCATCAAATTCAGTTCCAAATCGGTCTCCTCGCACCTTAACTAACGGTCTATTCATTACATGCTTAACCAAATCATGCTCCAATCTTTTCTGCCGGGATGTTAAACTTATCAGATCTACAGGTTCAAATTGATCCTCGGGTCTCTTCATAGCAGGAAGATCATTCACGATGTATTTATCTTTAGGTGGTGGGGTGGGTGGCTTGACAAATGCTTTCGGAGTTACTTGAACTCCTACCGAAACTCGCTTTTTGCGAATTTTGGGAATTTGCATTGCCGGTTGTGGTTCAGGAGGCAATTCATTTATTGGTAAAGGAGTGTATCTATTTCCATCTTCAATCCTGGTTGAGTATAGGGGAATTATGGTGTCTAGTGTGATTTTACTTGAATCTACCTCTGTTGGTGTTGATTTTCTACTTCGATTTCGAGGAAACGCACTCAGTTCATAATCAAACCTTGATATATCACTCACTATCCGAAGGTCTTCGCCTCCATATGGTCTAAAAACTGGCATTGAAGTGGTCTATGTATATAGAATGCTTTTCTTGATTTGTGGTATTTTTGTAAGAAATATGACAAGCCACTATCCTCTATGGAAAACATCGCGGTGGACCAGACCAGTACATTTCCTAATAGGGAAATACATAAACACTGAAAAAAAAATCGTTAACGAGTACGCTGGAATTGATTGATCTGCAGTCAGAAAACAAGCATGTGAGTAGTAGTGGTTTATCCTCGTTGTCAATCCTACAATTTGTTAGAAGTCAGAACGTTCAACGAGGGAGTCTCTTGTAGTTACTACAGTCCAAATGAGAAATGATGAATTTTAGATTCCTGCATATAGTCTTCATAATAATTCAGGTTGCAAACTTATGTTTGTATGTCTGAAAGAAATATTCTAATTTAAATATATACATAAACTTAAGTGGGCTTCTATTCCATCTTAACATTAACACCATCCTGTAAACACATTGTTAAATGAACTAATTTCCTAGGCGGGTATTCAGTGTTTGGTTTCAACAGTAATTTTTCATAATTCAAGGCCAACATAGTCATCACATATGAGGCTTCGGTTAACGCAAACTGTTGTCCTAAACAGATTCTGGGGCCTCCATTAAATGGCAAGAAAGCCCAACCTAGTTTTCTTACTTGTGGTTCAAACCATCTTTCAGGTCTATAAACACTTGCATCTTTTCCATAATAGGTCTCATCGGTTTGTGTGGCATTAATAACGTAACCAACTGCTTGACCCTTACGAACCAACACTGGCGATTGACCATCCGGTCCACCACCTCTTGGCAAAGTAGTGTCCTTTGTAGCAATACGACCATTTCTTGGAACACTAGGATAGACTCTCAAAGTCTCATTAAGAACAGCTTTCAAATATTCACACTTTTTCAAGCTTTCAAAAGTGATGCTTTCTTTATCGTTTTGGAAATTCTGGATGATTTCTTCACGTAACTTAGCCCACATATCAGGATTTCTTGCCATTTCAAAAATTGCAAAAGATAATAGACCGGCAGTTGTGTCTCTACCAGCCAATAAGATATTTAAGGATTGATCACGTAATACGATTGGGTCTCTGGTTTGCTTCACCAATTCATTTAAAAAGATATACTTATCACTTTCCTTTTCCAATTCTTCCTTTGTAGCAGAAAGAGCCTTTTGAACATAATGATCACTGAATTTATGAACAATCCTGTTACATTCTCTGAAATCTTTATTGTTGACCAACCAATACAATTTCTGTAAGAGAGATCTGGTAGAAAGATAGACTTGTGCTTTATTAAAGGCCTCAGGAAACTCTTTTCTACAATCAAAATCAAACGTATCAGTTTTATAACCAATGGATTCGTCACAGAGGGATGAAACACTCTCACCAAATAAAAACTCGGTAGCTGAATCAACAGTAAATCTGAAAAATAATTCTTGAATATCAAAATAACTGCCTTTATTCTTCTCGATGTGTTTCTCCAAATTTTGAAAATGTGGCTCCAAAGACGTGATTCTCGAAATTTGTTCTCGAGTAAATTGAGGTCTTAACATATATCTGGAATGTTTCCAAGATTGCCCATCCTCAGTAAAAATTCCCAAACCCAACAATGGCTTGAAAAACTTATATCTCATTCCTAATGAAAAATCTTCGAATTGGGTAGCTAAAATTGCCTTAATATTTTCTGGATCTTTAGTAATAACCATTGGAAACCCAAATGCGTAGGCCGTAAAGGTATGGACTTCTGGATGCGGCATGGATCTGAATCTACTATTGTTAAGTTCTACTGCTTTCCCTTCTTCTTTCGCCTTCAATGCTTGTAAACCAAACCTAAAACCAAACAAACCATCTGAGCTGACATTGGTGAAAGGTTTAGCACCAAGTTTTCTCATCAAATGTTGGGTATAGAATCGCTTTGCAATAACATGAGAGACAATTACTACTGCTAAGACAAAATACCAGTTCTGGATAACAAACGTTGTTAGCGACATTTGAAAAAATAGCAGTAATGGCTAAATAAACGAAGTAATAAAACAATTTGGATATAAATTCGACATTTGTCGATATTTATATTGAGAAATATTTTACATTGATACTCTCTCCTCTTCCATAACAATGGATAATATAAATGATTGAAAAATAATAAGTCTAAAAATAATATTGATGCGGATATAAAAATAGACCCCGAAGTATTTATCTACCCCATAGCCACCAGTCGGCTGTACATGTGATTATGTTCGGCATTCATTTGCCCCGATTCATAGAGGTTATATATGTAAAGCTTATACATGACAGTGTATAATCATGAACAACTGTTCCATCTCCTTCTACATCTTTTTAATGGAGATGAATTTCCCCTGGCAGGTTTGTGTCAAAAAAAAAAGAATTAGCCATGTTTTTAAATCCGTCAAACCTTATTTGTCCAAAGATTAATTGGAAGTCTTCCAACAAGAACTAAAAACTCATCACAAAAGTGCAATTGCGGCAGCGGATAAACATCTAGTTTTCGATACATCCAGTTCTTCTGGTTCCTTGTGAACTGTTTCTGCTCTGCCAAGCAACCAAGCAAGGAAAAAGGGGTCTCGTCTGGAGCTACCGGAAAAATATCGGTTGAATGAGGACACTTTTCCCTGCTTCAAAATGGAGAATGAAAGTAGAAGGGATCATACAACGTTTGCCCCTTCCCATCTTTATTTGTTAATGGTACCAAGTAAAATATCATGTTTTACAAACCTTGGAGAAGTTTGACAATTGAATACCACCCAATAGCGACAACCAAGACTTGGTGGTAAGTAATTTTATGAAGACATTTCTGGATCTTGTTTGCTATGTATAGTGGCAGAGTTTATCTTTCTGTTCAAACTCTGAGCTCTCATGGGGGCTCGTCCATATTTTGCGAATTCAAATGTTTGGGGGAAGCCCATCCTGTGAAGAGATGTACGATATTATCGTTCGTAGAGAATATTGGTGAACTCAGCACCAAAGCTAGTGCATTTTATTTCTTATAAAATTCAAATTGAACATAATAGTTATAAAAACGAACAAAACATAGCTATTTATTAGTCATACACGGTATATGAATTAACAATTAAATTTCTAGAGTAAAGCAATGGCTACTAAATAAAGCAAGGAACTAGCTCCTAATGCAGCTGCAGAATCGACTGCTGGTTTGACAGTTGGCCCGGGTTGTGTTGTAGCCAGCTTGGAAGTAGTATGTTCGGAACTACATACCTCGTCCTGACCCAGTGTGCAAATGGTAGAAACTGTTGTCTTTGTCGTAGTAGGCGATTCCTTTGTCGAAGAAGGAGGGGCCTCTTTGGTTGTCTTTTCCGTAGGTTGAGCCTCTGGTTGAGCCTCTGGTTCAGCTTCTGGTTCAGCTTCTGGTTCGGCTTCTGGTTCGGCTTCTGGTTGAGCCTCTGGTTCACTCTCTACATCCATACAATAAAATCTCTTAACCGTAGCACCATCTTTTGCATATCCAGTAGATTTAGGATCACATTTTTTGACACATTGAGCCATTGAGTCCCAAAGCTTTGGATCATCTATACTACATAAACAACTCATGGCCTTCTCGTCATCACCAGCGTATTGTCCGCATGAACTTTCTTCAATCTTTGCAACTTCGTCACAGCTAGGATCGCATCCAAGACCCTCGTCATCTGCCGCAAATGCTAAAGGGGTGAGCAGTAATAAAATGGTATATGAAAGCTTCATTATTTAAAGTTGATTCTTTTGATTGAGTAATACAAATCTCAGTTTGTTTATACTGAGGATAATTGAAGCGTTTATATAGCTTTCATTATTTAACTTGTAGAAAAGTCGACTGGGGGCACGAGGAAGGTTATGAGAATTTTGGTTATGTACTCGCTAGTATGTTTTTCTTCAGCACTCATTAAGAAATATTTACTAAATTGGAATTAAACTATTATCATGTTGCATATATTTTGAAAACAATCTAGAACTCTAATCATCTTTATGAAAGAATGAGAAGATAGAGTTTTGAATGACTAGACATTGCTTTTTGTTGTATTTTCGTTATTCTGTAAGTACCATAAATGTCGAAGTTTACTTTGCTAAAACTATAGTCAAAAACATAAGTACAATTCTCGTGTTCTCGGAAACATTAATTGAGTATTGTCTGTATATCTGTTTTTATCTGTGTGATTATCATTTATTTAATCTACGCAATTCACTTGAGCCAAGGAATACCAAAAACAGGTTAGATGAAAAAAAAACATTTTGAACGTCATACATTTAAAGTCAAACTAAAAACAGGGAGAAATGAAATTTAACATGAATTAGAAAAGTAACATTAAACCTTTAAGGCGACATTTTCAGTAGTGATATATTTTTGGAATGGTTTCAAGGCGTTAGCAACATCTTCCTTAACAAATTTTTCAGTTTGTTCTGGAGCTCTACCAACAAAAGTACTTGGATCTAACAATTTGTCCAAATCATTCCAAATAGGTTTGAAGTATTCGGTATTCTTAATTCTTTCAATTAAATCATTATCGCCACCTTCTTGTTTAACAACAGCACTTGCTTGGTGAGATAAGACTCTGATTTCTTCATGACAATCTTGTCTACTTCCACCTTTTTCAACCATGGCCATAATGATATTTTCGGTAGCCATGAATGGTAATTCAGAATTAATTCTTCTTTCAATAACCTTTGGATAGACAACTAAACCTGAAGTGATGTTTAACATGGTAGATAATAAGATATCTACAGTTAAGAAAGCAGAAGGTAAGGAAATTCTTCTAATAGCGGAATCATCAAGAGTACGCTCAAACCATTGAACAGAGGCGGTTTGGACAGCATCGCTGAATAAACCCCCTAAATGTCTTGCCAAGGAACAAACACGTTCACATCTCATTGGATTTCTCTTGTATGCCATGGCAGAAGAACCAATTTGGGACTTTTCGAATGGCTCTTCGATTTCCTTCAAATTGGCTAATAATCTAATATCAGTAGCAAACTTATGAGCTGTAGCACCGAAGGAAGCCAATGGAGCCAAGACATCGATATCAATCTTACGAGAGTAAGTTTGACCGGTGACTGGGTAGACAATATCGAAGCCTAATAATTCAACTAAACGCTTGTCTAAACCTTCGACTTTACCATGATCACCGTGGAATAAAGATAAGAAAGAACCTTGGGTCCCCGTGGTACCCTTAACACCTCTTAACCCAATATCGTTTCTAGCTCTAACCATATTTCTCAAATCCCATAATAATTCTTGAAGCCATAATGTGGATCTCTTACCAACAGTAGTTAATTGGGCTGGTTGGAAATGAGTCCAACCTAAGACCGGTAAGTCCTTGTATTCTAAAGCAAATTTGCTTAATCTGTCAATAACATTGACCAATTTTGGAATAATTACATCATAAGCATCCCTTAAAAAGATTAAATCGGCATTGTCAGTGACGAAACAGGAAGTTGCACCCAAGTGGATAATTCCGGATGCAGCTGGACAGGTGTTACCAAAAACGTGAACATGAGCCATGACATCATGTCTAACGATTGCTTCTTCTTTAGCTGCCTCTTCAATTTCCTTGTCGGTAATTACTAAGTGTTTTTTCATTTGTTCAATTGCTTCATCAGTGATTACAGAAAGACCCATTTCCTGTTCAGCAATGGCTAAGGTTAACCATAACTTTCTCCAGGTAGAAAATCTGTTTCTAAGAGAGAAAATCTTAGACATTTCTTCAGATGCATATCTGGAAGATAACGGAGTTGAATATTTGTCGTTGTCTGACATTGTGATTGTATAATATCAATTGATTTGTTCTTACTATTAAATAGAGATGAATAATAGAAAAAGGAAGAATTGGTCAAATGAAAATTCTTTTATAACTGAAAAGTTTATTTAGATGAGACAATGTTTTATTTTTTAATTTTTTCCGTTATTTAATTTGAAATTCTCCACGAATTAAATTGACTCTGGATATTCTTTTATAGTCTAACCAGTTGAAAAAACCAGTATTATATTCTAAACTCTATTTAATTGTGTAGCCCCACTGTTAAAACCGTTTTTTATTAGTTTAATTGTTTATCAAGTTAAGGGTTTATGAGTCACACTAATATTATTGCACCACCTCTATGCAAGTGGTTGAAAATAAACTGCACATAATACAAATTCGTTTGATTGGAAGAATTAATTATCCACTTTCAAATGATATTTATAACATGCATTTGAATTGACGATTAGTTAACAGATTCTTCCGCTTTTCGGGGAACCGACTCTGAGTATTTAATTACTTGTTAGGGCAAACATTTGCCTATTCCCGAGAGTCATACATGACCGTCTATTTATAAACTGAAAGTTATTCCACCTGTGCCGAGGTAAATTCCCTCTGCGTACATTCTTTGATCCAATGAGTGAATAGCGTATTAGATATTCCCGGGTACATACTGTAGTGAATATTTCGGAAGAACAGCAGAAAACTCTATAATTGAGAAGGTCACTTTTTGATGAAGTTGGTTATTCAAGATTCCCTTTCTTGAGTTTGCTCTTCTTCATTTTTATCAGTTAAATCTTCCACTGTCACTTCATTTCTATCCAAATACAAACCATAAACAGATGCCTTAAAGAAACGGTTCACCAATCCAAACTTAATTTCTAAATTCCGCAAATTATCTAATAGTTGATGGGCATTGCCTTTATCTTGTCTATTGAACGACTTATATGTTAGTTTGGCGACTTCCTCGTTCAACTGTAGAATCAAATTGTTTATAGTTTGGTATTCAGTCAAAACTTTCGCTTCTAGTTCAGATAAGTCTGGAGACTCCATATAATCAATCAGAGTTACGTCCATTCTATACTCGAGGTGATTTGAT
>LQHL01001537.1:1234-14300 GCA_001655755.1 Hemisphaericaspora haegerdaliae
TTTCCTAAAAAACATTTCTTACCTTGTTATAAAAACTTATAATTTGTTTAATAATAAATAGACATACATTAAATATATGAAAAATATTTAGGTAAATTCTACTCGCTCCTACTCCCAAATGTTGAATCGTATTCTTCTTTAGGACTAAACAAAAACCTCAACTTCCTAGAAATAGAACTCTCACCATCTCGGCTCTTTTCTTCATCACTCCCATTATCATCATCCACTATATCTCGATTAGTCTTGTATAATTCATTTTCAATCTCATCGATGATTAACCTCACTCGAAATCTCAAAACACTTCGGAAATTATTTCCCGCAATCACTGATTCAATCAAGTTATTATACTTAATTAATAATTTATAATAACCCTTCTTCAAATCCTTTTCTTCTGTTTCCAGGGCCACGTCTTCAGGGATAGCAATCGGTTTCAAGTGGTCGAGCAATTGTCTTAATTCATATAGCTTTTCACTAGTGGGGTTTGTTATTGACAAGGCTGAAGATGGCGGATGTTCCCGTTCCCGTTGCACTAGAGGAGGAGGAGGTGGGGCTCTTTTGAATTGGATATTCGGCATGAATGAAGGTGAAGTGATATGATGGAGAAACGTGTGATGTCTACGGGCTGCATGAGTGCTGGTTGATGGTCGAGGAAGGGACATGGATGAAGTATAGTGTAATGGTGTTGAGAGGGTGGTTTGTCTGGTACGACATGAGTTGGTCGTGGAATGGGAACGATGAAGTTGCTTAGGTGGTTGCTGAGGGTAATTGACGTTTCTAAGTGACATTCTTAGCTGTAATTAATTAGGAAGATATTGATTGTTATAGCTATTAGTAGTATGGTGTTTGTGGAAGAAGGGTGCAAAAAATTGAAATTGAACTTTTAGTAGGCAAAAAAAAAATACTTAAAGAAGTTTGGATAAAGAATTTAGAGACACAACAATAAGGAACCAATTACGATGTTAAGTTTTCGACTTCACATTTGATGCTCTACAGATAGTACTCTCAGAAAAATGCATTTATTCTATATATATAACTAATATACAACACGAGAAAACATGATTCATTAGCTTTCCCATTCTCATGTTTTGCTCTTCTGGCTTAGAAAACATCAGGCAATCTCTCAATCACATATGCATGTCCACCAACACTAATCAATGGAATCCCAGGCACTTTTCTTATCCTCCTCTTCAAATCCGCATCATTAGTAGCCACTATGTAACATTTATGTTGAACAACCCTATTCACCAAACAATCATCGGCATAAACACCACCATGGGTACATTTTAATCTTTGAATTCTCGGATCTTTCGCCAACTTCAACGCAATTCTATATTTTGGTCCCAATTTTTCGAGTTCTGCCATCACACAATCGGTAATTATTGGTATGGCTTTCGCCATTAGACAATCCATTAGTCCTCGAATTATATCTATTTTCTTCTGGATACTGAAATTAATGAAATTTGTATCAATGAGCACTTGATATGGTGGTTTGATAGATTCATTGTATTTGAAGAATAACGCCAGAGAAACTTGTGGTACGGAACGAGTAAGTTCAGGATCGTCTTTGGAATCAGCCTTTTTCGGAGCGTTTTTCGTGAGTCTTTGGTCCTTGTTGCTGATTGTACGCTTTACTGCTGCGAATTTTCTTGTCTTTTTGGCCTTTCCCATCGTTGACTGTGTTGTGTAGTTTTGTATATATGGGTGTGGTTATTGAGATGAGATGGATTTTTTTATTGCAAGTTTTTTTTCTTTTTTCGGGAATTTATTTTTTTTCAGTTTGATTGCAACTTTTTCATTGTTGGCTACAATCAATATGGAAAGACTTTTAGGTCATAAAGTATACAGAAATCACGTTACTCACTTCTATATATTACTCACATCTATATAATACGAGTTATATTAAATCTATAGAACTCGCGCGCACGCTCTTTTTTAAATAAAGTTATCTAATTTGGATGGATCAATTGATGATCAAATGGTATACGATCACTTTCTTTTCTCTTCCAACTCAAGATTCTTCCTTGATCAAAATCAACTTCGAATAATCTCATTCTTCGGTCGTATTGATGATCGAGACGTGTTATACCTGAATCACCAGTAATTCCACTATAACACAACCAAATTGTTTTCTCCACCTCAGGATTAACCTTTCCAACTACTGCATCCTTTGATATTTCCGTCGCAGTGTCCTTTCTCTTTTGTTGTTTGTATGGGTATAAAATACATGCATCATTCTCATGCTCATGACCGACTCCTACGGCATTATACCCGCAATTCATAATATCGTCCGCAATACCTTCTCTACCACCAAGAGGATGCTTCTCACGGTATTCTCCAACCAATTTGAACTTCCCCTTTGGTCTAAACTCACTGATAGGATGATGGAAAAACACGAGCTTAAAATCGTGGGTGATCTTACTTGTTCTATACATCTTATTGATCTGAGAATCATTAATCTCCTTTGAATCCATCACAGTTATCAACACAGATTGTTCCCCATGGGCTATAGATATATCCTGATAGGTAATCTCTGAAGGATTGTTGAGACAATTAGGTAACATGGACACATATTCCACTATTTTATTTTTTATATCCTGATTATCCGGGATGTTCATCAATTCATCACCAAATGTATAGATGAACGGAACGTTATGTTTCAATATAGGTTGTAAGGATTTAAGCAACGTTGATTTATAATCCTTGGTACGATGCATGTCGAACATATCTCCTGAAATGACTACTAGATCTGGCTTCTCCGCCACTATTGAGTCATCAACGAATTTGATTGTTCGTATATCGGAATGACTGGGGCTATCATACTGACCGACATGCAAGTCTGACAACTGCATGACTTTATATTTAGATTTGGAATGGGGGATTCCATCGGTTTTAGATTTGGGTGGTGGTGCGGGTGATTTGTTGAGTGAAAGGATTGGATGGATTTGATCTGAGGATGTAAGATGGAGTGTAGTATGATGTTCTCTAGTGTCCTCAAGATCATTATTACCAAATAATACCTCGATGGTTTTGATGGTGACTATATCTTCAGGTATTTCATCAGAAATTGGTACTATCTTCTTGTATAACTTGTATTTTCCAAACTTAATCTCCTCATATGTTTTGTCTAGAGGTGTTGTTGATATATCAGATATGACTTGTGTAGCTTGCTCCACAGGTGAACTCTTTACAATCATATAATAATTACGGACTCTATTATTGTCATAGTAATCTAAATTTGGAACTAACTTCTGATATTCCGCAGGGGTATTGCACTTATAGTGACAGGTCAACACATCAATATCAGTAATCACATTATCTGACTGTAATTCTGGCGATAGTAAAGCCAAATCAGGTAGTTTTGATTTTGCTGGCACACAAACGTAAACAATAAGTAGTAGTACGAAGACAACCAATAATCTTTTATATTGTTTATTCATACTTCTCGTAGTAGTTAGATTCAGACTCATAGTATATTTCGTTGGATTAACATATAAGATTAATCTCTATTTATATTTGTTGTTATATATCTTCTTCAATATTGAAGGCTACCCTCATCACTATTCTAAGGCGGGAGAGAGAAAGTGATGGTATTTTAAGGTTTTTCGTCAAGCTTGTAATTTTCAACTAACAGCTCGAAAAGAACAATAAGGGAAATCAAAGTGGGAAGTGGGACAAAAAATAAATTCACTAGAGTCTAGACCCTGCACCCGCCCTGTTCACTTTAAGGACACTTTCTTTTGAGTCTGCCCCAGTACCCATTTTAGAGCTATTTATATGCAGCTGCTAACATCCCTACATGCTCCAAGGGGTACACGCCCCCAGTTCAAAGTATTAACATTCTTTGGTATAACATTCTTAAACAATTGATTCAGTTGAATAATTCTATTTTTTAACGCGGATACATTTTACCGCATAAACACGCAGAAGATCTGCACTAGTCGTAAGTTGAATAACCTGATCATCGCCTCCCTTCGTGATTCTTTCTCATATATTTCATCTAGGACGACTGTGAATAGTATTTTTGGTTCTTTCTCGGCTGTTACCAACTTTTTTGAATACTCCTTGGTAGTAACACAAAACCGTATGCAAAAACGCCTTTGTTCTGGCCTCTTGCTTACGTGGAGATGCCCCATAAAACCAATTTGAGTGTGACGAATACCGAGTGTGGCTTCCTAAACGATCGATTTATATATAGACAATAGGCTTAGAAAAAGTTGAAGGTAGATTACCTAGCCGAAACTCCCCTTCTTAGTCTTCATGTTACCTGTTAATATCACTACCCAACACATGGGATGAAATTTTAACACTACCAGTAGTAGAACGTGAGATACTCAAATAAGTCTGTAAAACATGAAAGTATCAGAATCATTAATCGGTCGGTAAGGTTCTTTAGTCAACACCAATAACCTGGATACTGCTTCCTAATTCGCGGAATACCTATTGAGATCCTTTAAACAACTCAAGAGACGAAATTGAGAAAGTTATCTCGAATGGAATTTAAATTTCTCGGTCCGGAACCGGAAGAGTTTTTTAGTTGCTTAGACGAAGTGTCAATAGTCTATTAATTACAATACCACTTTGTACACAAAACTAAGGAGGCTTTCCAAAGTTGTTTATCCATGACCTGAATACGAATACTACTGGATTATAAGGATATACAAGGAAAATGTTCATTCATAGATATATAACAATTTATACAAATCAAGCTTCCACTTCAACGTTCTTTCTTTTCTTATTAAGTCTTCTTTCAAATTGGTCCTTGGTCTCACCAGCTTTCCATCTCAAATCATAAGCAGGATGTGACTCTAATAAATAATGAGGTTCCTTTCTTTCACTACCGAATAAGTGTTCTCTAAAAGTCAAAGGATGATCAACATCAGGATAATCGTCCCAAACCAATCCCCTTTCTTGTAATTCTGGAACCAAGAATTCAACAACGTCTTCAAACGTACCTGGAGAAATAGCATAGGCGATATTAAACCCATCGACACCTGAAATATCAACCCATCTTTCCATTTCATCAGCTACTTGGGAAGCAGTACCAAAGAAAACTGGACCTAACCCACCAACCGAGATTTGTTTGGCAACGTGCTCTCTTGTCTTTTTCACATGTTCAGGTTCACCAGGAGCCTTTTTGTTCCATAAATCAAGGAATGACTTGACAGCATTTGTTCCTACGGCAGTAATATCTTGTCCATATTCATATTGAGAAATATCTATCCCAGTCCAACCACTAAAGAGGGCCTGTGCACCTTCTAAATCTCCATATGATTGATATTCTTTATACTTTTCTGCAGCTTCTTCCTCGGTAGCTCCAATAACTGGGGTAATCAATTGTAAGAACTTAATTGATCCTTCAGGACGATTGTATTTCTCCTTGGCTATGTTTTTAATATCTGCAATCTGTTTACCCAAAGCTTCTGGAGAAAATGTAGTAATGAACACTACTTCAGCGTTCTTAGCAGCAAATTCCTTACCTGATTTAGAGGTTCCTGCTTGTAAAATAACTGGTAATCTTTGTGGAATTGGTTCAACAATATTTGGTCCAGGGACGACAAAATGTTTACCCTTATGATTAATTTCTCTAATCTTTTCAGGATTAGTAAATACCCCATCCTTTAATTCAACAGCATCTTCTGCCCAAGAGGACAAGAACAATTTATAGACAACATCAATATATTCTTGGGTTCGTTCATATCTTTGATCATGGGGAGGTAAGGGCTCACCATTTAATAAGTTTCTAGCGGCAGATTCCAAATAGGAACTAACGACATTCCATCCAATTCTCCCTCTGGTCAAGTGATCCAATGTTCCAATACGTCTAGCAAAATGATAAGGGCTTTCACTAATAGTAGCAAACGTAACTCCGAAATTCAACTTCTGGGTAACAGCAGCCATTGCACTCACAACAGCACTAGGCTCTGCCACGGGGAATTGAGCACCCGAACTTGCGGCAGCAGTTAAATTATTTGGCCCATTATAAACATCATACCCACCCATAACATCAGCAATAAATATGGCATTGAATTTTCCCTTTTCTAAGAGCTGAGCGAGATGGGTCCAGTACTCGATGGTGTTATAGTTTCTTGATTTATCTTTTGGATGTTTCCAAAGTCCCGGTGCTTGATGACCACTACATGCCATTTCAAACGCATTGAGGATAAGCTTCTTCTTGTTGTTGTCGGACTTCTGAGTCATTGTTGGTTTGGACGATTGGTTACATATATGGGAACTTGAAATTCAGATATTGGATTTACAAAGATATTTATAGCTCTTCTCCATGGAGAATTCTGTTCAATTGAGTTGAAAAGTGTGGCTGCAAAAAAAAAAGAACGAACAAAATTGGAATTTTTCATAAAAAAAATAGTAACATCCACGTGAGTTGGTTGAATAAACAAACAAACAAATCCAACCTCGTTCAACTTCCGTTCAAAGTTTTATCAAAAAATGGAGAAGAAAACTGTGGCTCCTATGGTCAAAACAAAAAAAGGCTCGGCTCGGCCCACAGATCCTATAGACAAGCCACCATTTACAAGAGAATGATAAGAGAAATCTTACGATGTTTACAATGACATCATTATATACGACAAAGCCATGCATAAAGGAACATATACATAACAAAACTATTCACAATAGTAGAAGCACAGCTCCTAAATTTCATTACAACTTTTCTTCTTTCAATTCAGTACCATCATTCTTGAGGATGTTATACCCCCAGAAGCCAAGCACATTAAGAACACCTACTCTCCAACCATTAAACAACCCCAACTCTTTAACTCTCTCCCAAATACTCATATCGTCACTTTGACTCCCGGAATTATACTCCACAATCAAATTTTCTTCTGGATTCTCTATGCTTATAACTTTCATTACATCTTCGGGTTTATTCTCTAATAAGAACGACAATTGTGACTTTCTTAATAAGTTCTCCACTGGTAATTTGATAAAAAATTCCATAATCAAAGATATCAAATTAACAAATGTGTACACATTCGGACTTGAATATGAATCGATATTAAACTTAATATGTAAAATATATGGAGCAGCTTTGCGGAAAATACTAGTTGAGAATTGATGTAATACAGTCAAGCAAACAATTGGCCAAGGTGGATTACTTAAATAATACACTGGGAAATTCCTAATCGACTCTCTAACTGATCTTGTACTTTGAACAACGGCTTCTTCCAATTCTTTATCTTCAGGAGGTTCGATTATTGGTGATGTGAATTGTGTCACCATCAATTTCACTCTAATTAAATCTAATGGCATCAATACTAATCCGGTCAAGACACATGCCGAAACAGATAACCATAATGATCTGAATGGATCATTGGAATGGGTTAAATCAAGAAAAAATGGATCGGGGACACCCAAGAATGGTGAAACAAATCCAGTGATCCAGGCTTCAATTGTATGTGAAAGTGTCTGGTAGATGAAAGAAGCATTTATACCTCTAAACAAGGCAAATGGACCATCTTTATTTATGATTGATGTCATGATATCTATCGTATGAATTGACTTTGGATTGATTTTGTTGATTCTCGACTTCTTACGAGACATCGTCGATCTTCTTGAAAGAGATGGTGGTGCAACGGGTGGGGTGATATTTTTGGTTACTGATTCGCCATGGGGTAATTCATCAATGGAGTTTTGATTTGACCAAACTTGTTGTTCAAGATTTGATTGGAAATAGTCGATTTCTTCATCACTTGAAATAGTTGGAGATAAGGGAATACTTTGTCCTGGTAAATCATCAATACTATTATCCAATAATCTCTTTGATTTGGATAAATCACTCTTCACTTGTGCTTGTTGTAGTTTCTGGAAATCAAACTTCCCAACTTGTAAAACCAATCTTACAATTTCCAACGGCTGTGATAACAACACTTTCATATAATTCTTGACGAAATTCCAAATCAAATTTTTAAACAACTCACCTAAATTATTCAAATCGAAATATTCATGGAACTCCAAATCGTAAATATAATTTTTATCCCCACTACCTACACCCGCAACAGCTCCACTGGTAATTCCACCTGCGGTATTGGCGTTAATTCCAACCCCTCCTCCCCTTGAAAATGATCTCAGTATCAATCCCGATTCATTTATAGCTTTGTCAATTGTGCTTGAACTTAAGTTTGCTGTGATAGGTTTGTTAGTCAGAGTATCCACTAAACCTACACCCTTTTTAAAAATGACGGAATAACCAGCATTGAAAGTGTCATGGTCATAGTAGGGTCGTAACTGCGCTGAATCTAGTTTGTTTGAAGACATTTGATTCTGGTGGCAAGTAACGAAAATGGTTTAAGGGAGAATTGTTATTATCGGATGTTTTTTTTTTTCGTTTCTCCTTAGATTATTTTTTACTTTGTTAAACCGTTGGACACCGCAAAACATTGTGGGAATATGGAGAAGAACCTACGAATGATGGCAAACAAACTATTTTTACGATAGTCTATCCAAAAAACTTACTATCTAAACCCCATGCTTCTTAGATTGCTTCCGCTTCGGGGAAAGCAATGAAGGAATTGAAAATCACATCTTCCATTAAATAGATAAAAACCATAAAAGAATTGTATCAAAGTTAATTGACGACAAACACAACGACACAGTTGTAAAACTTATCGATAGTAGATTAATATTTCAAAATCCAAAAGGGGATGTCAAGCATCGATTTTATGCAAGAGAATGAATTAGGAGCTTCTTAAATCGAAGCTCCAGAAAGATTGCACTTTCTCACATAGTGAAGACAAATTTTTGAAGCGAATGAATGAATGAAAATACCATATGCAAGCAATATTAAACAACGATGAGCTCGCGACTTCACCTTACAATGGTTTTCTGATCACTGGTCAACCAATATTTCTGGAGGATGACATCACTATCCCCAAAACGGTTACAAGTAAGCAATTCTCGGAAAAATTTATCGTGTAACAAGAGAAGAGAAATACACTTGGCATAAAACACGGCATAGGGAAGTAACACTTTATAATAACTTCAATCAAAAGAAAAAAAAAACACTTGAATCACATTAATAGTTCATGAGGGTAAGCTTGTTGAGTTAGGGGTCTCAATAGAATTTTAAATCACTCTAAACATAGATGATGCTATACTATCACTGGAAAATACGTTTAAAGTCACTATGTTTACTGTTAATTCTAATTGATGGCCCAATGCTGGTAAAAAAAACACATTTGAATCAAGCTTTTTCATAGGCATTTTGCACTGTTAGTATAATTTAATTGCCTCAATCTTTGTTAAGAGAAAAAACAATCATACGTTAAAAAAACAGAATTCGCTCAAACGTTAAAGCTTATTTATTTTGCAGCCATGCCAAACTCCAAGTTCTTTTAGTAAAAACCCTGCATTGAACCCTTTGCTAAGTTTAATCATATGTTTGTGTTATACAAGTGTAAACTATATGATAATGTGTAAGCTTTGTGTAAAAATCAAGTAATAATGATTTACTTTTCAAATAGTTTATATAAAGTGTTGAAATCATCAATGTTGTAAGTATTCAAGTTCAGAGATTACTCCAAAAGAAACCCCACTGGCAGCACAATGGTTAACATCAAAAATATTGTGAAGTTTCTTTGTTTAATCACTCTTGCAAGCTGTATAACTGTATCAGATGTGCAAATTTACGAGAGAGGGCCAATAGGAGACGCTATCAAGGACAAAATCATCCCTTTCTTTATACAATTGTTTGATTTTTCTCGTATCGAGTATGCTTTCAAGAAAGGGGAAATATTCTTATTGAAGGGACCAGTAGGAATAGACGCTCAAAAGGAATTGTCAGTAGCATCCTCCTTTAACAACTTAGGAAAAGTAATTATCGCTGGTGAAAGTTTTTCGACCATCAAGTTCAAACATAATACTTGGATAAACAAGGGGTTGCTTGTTCTTAATAAAATGACCATGACCATTGATGCAAAAAAAACTATAAACACTGGGTTATTTTCAATCAGTGGAGATTTTTTTGCAAAATTGGAATTCAGCAATGATGGTGTTATTTTAGTTGCGTGCAAATCGGCAGTCTTTGAAACCTTGAAAGGTGGAGGTTGCTTAATTGTCAAGAAAAATGCTCACGTCCATTTGGGTACATTTGAAGAAAATTTAGCCCATTTCCAAGATAATACTGGAATGATCCAGATTTCTACTGTATCTACTTTGGAGAAAAAGGTGTTGAAAATCTCAAACTTTTCATCCGGAAATGAGATCAGAGTAAACTATGGCTTACCTCCACTCTTGACACCACCTTGGACCTATGAAGTTAAAACTGGTAAGCTTATTGTACAAGGATTCTCTTTCAACATTGGTACAGGCTATGAACCAAGTAAGTTTCAGATTAGCTTCAACAAGTATCTTTCTATTACATATACTGGTAAAGTCCCTAGTCATGTCCAAATAACACCTGATAAATGTATTGTCTCCGATATTGCTGCAGAAGAAGATATCTCATACACTACAACGATTACACAGAATAGTGAAACCAAAACCGCCGTCGTGGTAGTCAAAAGCACTGAATGTTCGTGGATTACGTCAACATCCTTTATGCTCCAGGGATCTGTTCCATCTCTATCTCCTGATTCGGAGAATCCGAATGCAACCGATGATGCCGGCAACGAATATCCCACTGATTCATCTTCGGAAGAATCTAGTTCCAATGGCGAGGAAACAACTAGTGCTTCGAATTCAGATTCAAATGAATTCGCAACTCAAGATCCTAGTAGTTCTGAACTTCCAAGCATGAGCGAAACAGAATCTGAGGATGTCTCTGCTGTGTCTACCACCGACTCATCCGAATCTGAAGACCCATTTTCGTCTAGTGCTTCCATTAGTGACTCTACTGATTCCGATGGCAGTAATTCCAATGCTACATCCACTGGTGATTCGGGTGACTCTAGCTCCCAAAATGCAACTGAGTCGGATGATAATGACAATGCAGCATCTGCTACTGATGACAACAATTCCAATGCTACCTCTACTGTTGGTTCAAGTAACGCGGGTTCCCAAAATGCAACCGAATCGGATGATAATGACAATTCAGCATCTGCAACCGATGACAACAATTCTAATGCTACCGATGACAACAATTCTAATGCTACCGCTGCTACTGATTCAAGTGGCTCTGGTTCCCAAATTGAGTCTAGCTCTGTAGCACCGGATGCGACAGAATCGGATGACAATAGTGGCAAGGCAGCATCTGCCACGGATGACAACAATTCCAATGCTACCTCTACTGTTGGTTCAAGTAACGCGGGTTCCCAAAATGCAACCGAATCGGATAATATCAGTGACAATTCAGCATCTGCTACAGATGGCAACAATTCCAACGCTACCTCTTCAGGTGATTCAGGTGAATCTGGTTCCCAACATTCAACCAAATCAGACGATAATAGCGACAATTCAGAATCTGCTACCGATGACAACAATGCCAAAGCTACCTCTACAGGTGGTTCAAGTGATTCTGGTTCCCAAAATGAATCTAGTTCCGTCGTATCACATGCAACCGAGTCCTATGCTAATACTATATCTGTTACTGAATCAACAAAACTGGAAACTAGTTCAGCTTCCAATGTCTCACAATCTACCGATGACAACAATGCTAAAACTACCTTTACAGGTAAATCAAGTAAAACTGATTCTCAAAATGAATCTACTTCGGTACTTCCAGATGCAACCGAATCCCATGCTATTACTTCATCTGTTACTAGATCAGCAAATCCCCAAAATGGTTCTGCTTCCAATGTCCCAGATTCTAGCGATGGCAATAAGGGTAATGCTGACAATAAGGCCAATGCTGATAATAAGGGCAACGCAGCCACTGCTGGTAAATCAAGTGAAAGTGGTTCCGAAAACGTCACTCGCGCCGGTGAAAGTGCAGCGGTCACACGCTATGCAAGCAAAGGAGAGAATAACGACCTTTCTACATCAAAATTATACATTTCTACAATTACTGTTTCCGTCGATAAATCCCAGCAAGGCCAATCAAATACTAGACTCAATTCACATGAGGCTGTTGTTCATATTCAATCATCCATGCTGGATTCGATACGTCCTGATGTCAGTGTTGTTTTGGCGGACAATGGCTTCAAATACAAACAAAGCATTGGGTTTGCATTATTTTCTGGGTTTTTAGTAGCTCTCTTCTGAGTCCTGATTTTCTTTCCGTTTTTTTATCTAATTCATTGTATATAAATTATAGATTGATATGTAAATTATTGATAGCATTTAGCAATGTGAAACTGATACTTCCATCTTGTAGTATTATAGCATAGGTTTTCTTTGTCTTACTCCGCAAACAGTAAAGCATGCTTGGTGTTGCAATAATATTTATACCTATACTCGTAACAATTCATATACATCTAGTTCATTTCTAGACCCTGAGAACTCTTACTCTTGGTTGTTCAATTCCTTCGCTCTTTCAATTAAAAATTGGCCTAAATATGTCAACGGATCATTAGGTTTCTTTTCTCCTACCTCCTTCAATCCTTCCAATAAATGCTTGGTCAAATGTTGATTGAGATATCGCCTTATTGAAGACCCACCAACAATCTCATGCATCGGAGGTTGTGATAAATGGTCACTTGTATCATTCGATTGTTCTCTGGATAAGGAACTCTCTATTTTTGGTCGTTTGTTGATTGTTTCAAACTTGAGTTGAGGCACTGGTTCTGGTGTAGTGGTAGTTTCATTAACTTCAGTAGCAATTACTTCTGATTGCGCCAATGATTCTGGAACATCTGTTTGGTTTTCTATCGACTCCATTTCTATACAATTGCTGTGTGATTGAGTATAAAAGAGAACTAACCAAACAGGTGATCTGGAAAATTCAAAAGTTTGAACTTCCGAAAATTGAAAAGTTCCAGTCCGAAAGTCATTGCGATTCGTTACTACTCTTTAATACATATACATATATATATAAAGACACGAAATCAGACACCACCTCCGCGATGGATCCATTCAACGAAGTTAACGAGGATGCATGGAATACTATTTCCATTTTAGAAAGCATAGTCCAGGAGCGATCACATGTCCCCAAACCCACGTTGGAACTTACACA
>LQHL01001639.1:0-22341 GCA_001655755.1 Hemisphaericaspora haegerdaliae
TTTTGATGAATTCGATATTGAAGAATTTCGTTTGCCGAACGATGAAGCTGTTTACTCGAAAGGGAGTGGTTACATTAATATTCGCGCTGGAGGTGCATGCATAAGAATTAAGGCGTCTTACATTCCTACGTTAGCTCATAATTTAGTTTCTATAGATGACTTGTATAGATTAGGTTATCATACATTATTTGGAGACTTTATTACCTTAATTCGTGTAGCGACTGGAGAGAAATTGAAAGTTGGATACAAATGCGCACAAACCAAACTATACATTGGTTCACTCTCCGCCGACCTTTCTTGTGATTCACAACTCAATTCATATGAAGATTTTTCATGGGTGTTCAATATTGAAAAGTCACTTTCAACTCATGATAATCAAACTGAAACTGCAACATCATATACCTCACAAGAAGCACATCAGCCTCAGATTCAAATTACTCCTTACCAACCAGGGTCCAAGAATGGCAGAGCTAGACTGAAGAAAAAGGTCTTTAGCTACCCTGAGATTGTGTCAAAACAATTGGTACCAAAAGACTTTCATGAACTTAAGTGGTTCACCTTCCATCTAGATTCCGGTCATGAATCGCTTGAGGGAATGAAAGCTATTGCGAAAAAGGATAATTTGAATTTCAAAATTACACCAGAAGACAATTACATGATCAAACACTGTCCAATTTGTAAATCGGTTAATACTCAGCAGATTCCACATAACCGTCAGACTCAACGACCACCTAGTCGCCGTTTAGAGAGAGTGAGTTCTGATACAGTGGGTCCTATGCATTTTAATGGAAGTAAAATGTATCTCACCACATTAATTGATCATTATTCGGGTTACACCGATGTCATACTTAAGGAAAACAAGTCCTTATGCCATTTTTTAGTTGGAAAGCTTATTGTGTGGAACCACAGATTCAAAGGCGAACATATTGCTTTCTTTCGTGCGGATAATGCACCTGAATTACCAAGTGCGGCAGAGTTAATTCTTCTAGGGATAACAAAAGACACATTACCAGCACATTGCGCAGCAATGAATGGGCTTGCCGAGTCCCATAACCGTGTCATTCTTAGAATTATTCGAAAGGTAGTTGCCAACTTCCCCGGGAAATATTTAGAAGTTCTCACATTATTTCCACTTATTGTCCAATATGCAATCCACATCAAGAATCACTCAGCTACTCGGAGGAAAAAGCAATTTAAGGGTGCTTCCCCTTATGAAATTTTCCATGGGATTCCTTACAGAATTAATAGGCACCAATTTGGTCGTGATGTCAAGGTTCACATTAAAAATGATCTTGAGGCAGCATCGTATAAAGTTAAACTTTCCAAATTGTTACCGCCTTCCCAACCAGGTATCTTTGTAGGTTACACTAGTGAATCAAATGTTTACTTGGTTCTTGTTAAATGTGGAGATGGTAATTATGTTCTTAAACCGTTGGCAAATATTGAATTTTTAGACACAATGGACAATTTTGATGACTTCTTTAAACGGGTTGATCCTGCACTACTCATAGAACTGCAGCATAACATAGAACAAATGGCTGATTTAGGCAAGAAGCGAGATGTCTTAGTGAATCGAGACTCCCTTCCAGATGATGCGCAAGCATTCATGAAACACCAACATGAAACAATGTTCCCTGTTGCCCCACCTGCTGAAACTCCAGAACTGAAAGATACACAAATTCGTGCTTTGGCAGATAAGTATCCTGATATCCTAACTGCAATCTACGCAAAGTTTCCGCACCTTAAACCGTTGCTGGATGACGTCTCACCTTCTGGGGGAGCGTCAGGACTTGATGGACCACTGTCACTTTCAGGGGGAGAGTTTAACAACTCTTTGGTTGCCACTGAGCACAACAACATGAATGCAGCTGTCAATCGTGAACTAAATGATTCTGTCGCAACATCAGCGCAAATCGAACATGCGATCGATAACGCTCTGATTGATTCCGTTGCAACTGCTCCGCGAGAAGATCATGACGCTGTTATGACACAGACATTCCCTGTTGCTCACAATGCACAGACATTACCTGCTGCCATCATCGCCAGAGATATTATCAAAGCACTTACACCTCCACTGTATGCAAAGAATTATCCGGTTACACCTGAACTTCCACAGGATGTTGACCTGCCAAATACACCATTGCTGGAACATGCTGCAGATACCATTAACGATGCCACCAAATCACCTGTGAGTGAATTTGATTCAACCAGTACCGACGCTAATGTGATTTCCGGGACAGAACTGCAGAGGATTGACTTAGATACCGTAGAGCACCAGAGTTCCTCGGTTGATACTTCGAATCTATCTAATGGGACTCCTTCATTACCGTCACATCAGTCTAGAATCGAAGGGGGAGAATCTAGCTCAACCGAGGTAGACACAGAAGGCGGGTCGAACCGTAATGAAACGTTCTCCAAGAGCGGACAACCTACTCCAACTATTTTAGCTGATGACACTGTGCATAAACTAAAACGAAAGGATCGTGCACTTTTAAATGAATCGAATTTGCAAGCAGGGCAATCGGAGAGATTTGGTCAGATCTGTGAAGACGTTGAAGAGCTCAGACAAATGTGTGGCTTAAACCCAGATCCTACTGAAGTACTTCAACAACCTTCTACAGATATACAGCACGAAATTGCCGAAGAAACATGTTCACCTAACACAGCTGAGAAGAGATCTCACAGATCAGGTAGACTCATTACCCTTCCAGCAAGATTTATCCAGAACATGTTCACCCCATTGGATATTCTCCGACCTCCTAAACGTATGATCTACAGTATCTCACTGCATGATCACGGCAATCTATTTAATCATTTACTTGGGGTTGTATCTAAAATCGACTATAACGACCCAAATTGGAAGTTAGCCATGAAGCGAGAACTTGATAAATTCGAGCAAATGGATGTCTTTGTGTTAGTGGATAGGCCGGATGGTGCACACGTCATACCTGCAGTATGGGCGCACGCATTCAAAGAACATGCCTTAAAGGGTGAACAGTATAAGTCAAGATGCGTAATCCAAGGATTCCGTCAAATTGCAGGTTTAGAATTCGACCCCACAAAGGTCCTGTCGCCCGTCACTGATTTGACCACAGTGAGAGTCTTGACTGCTATTGCTACACAACTTGATTATGTTATTCACCAAGTCGATATCAAACTGGCGTACCTCAACGCAAAATTACCTGATGACGTATGCATATACGTACAACCTCCAAAAGGTGTGCCCCGAAAATCTAATCAGGTATGGAAATTGAAAAAGTCAGTCTATGGTCTTAGACAATCTGGTTATGAATGGTTTGTTCATATCCAAGCAATTTTCAAGAAGATTGGGCTCACTGCAACAGATATCAACGACGGTTTATACTATGCCAAGTTTAATGATGCCATCATCTATGTTGCTCTATACGTAGATGACTTGCTTATCGTCGGTTCTTCCGAAGATATAGTGAGAGAATTCAAGGAAACCTTATCTACCTACTTGGAGCTTTCCGATATTGGTCCTATCAAGGAGTACTTAGGTATAGAATTCGAGAAGACTGAGGATGGTTACAAACTAACTCAGAAAGCTTACACGGACAAAATTATCGAAAAGTTTGGGCTTGCAGATAGTTTTGGCAAGGACATTCCAAGACCTTGCAATGCTTTGAGAAGAACCTCGGCAGATCCGAAAGTTGACATCTTCTACGATGAACCATTGCCAGGGAAAAGTGATCTACTTGATGCTCAGGGAAAATCATTGTTCCTTAGTGGTGTTGGATTGCTTCTGTGGTTATCCATGAACACCCGGCCGGAACTCAGCTCAGCCGTGCAAGCGTTAGCAGCGAAATGCTCCGCTCCAACCCGTCTTGACTATGCGAACTTGATTTATTGCATCAGATATCTCAAGAAGAATAAGGATCTTGGTTTGACATACAAGAAGGGGTTGACAAGTCCAATCACAGAGAAATTTATGATCTATGGATTTTCAGATGCGTCATTTGCTCCTGGTGTATCGAAGAAATCGATTAGTGGTAACGCCATTTATCTTAACGGTAATTTGGTATCTTGGGGAACTAAGAAGCAAAAGGTTATCACCACCAGTTCCAGATCTTGTGAACTTGTTGCATTAGGCTTATGTGTCAAGAAGATGCTCGAGATTAAGGATATCTTGGTCGATTTAGACATAGAGACAACGAAGCTTGTAGCCTTCGAAGACAACCAGCCGGTTATTGACAATTGTTATAACAGGAGAAGGTCTTGCTCCAGAAGGCTGGTGGATATCACTTTAAAGTGGATTCGAGAATTCATTCTCGATAGACAATTACTTACCGTGACTTATGTTAATACTACCAAGAATATTGCAGACCTCTTTACCAAGCCTATGGCGAGGGTTACGTTCAAGAAACTTAGAGAGGCTCTCTACAATGAGAGAGGATTGGTTCATAAGGAAATCGTCAAACAGTTACAGCTACTGAAGTTCACCATACTTAAGAATTATTTGTTGCACAAACCATATAGAGGTACTCCAGTCCTTAAGGGATTCAAACGGAGGTTATCAAACGACAACGGCTCTGCAATGCTGGATAGCTCCCTGTCACCTAAGCGCATAAGACCAGATGCTAACACTGATGCTGCTAGTGAAAAGGAATGGCAAGATATTCCGACCGATGTCTTTCATTGAACTTTGCCATGCCTTTGGGGGAGTGATGGACTGTATGCGCCCTCGGTGACTATATACAGTCTTCCTGTGAGCACTGAACCCTAAAAGGTTCCATGTGCGGGTAACGTCTAATCCTGGTCTTAGCCACGACCGTGGCATCTCGTCGTCGAGATCGATATATAGAGGGAAAAACTTTTCACTTGTTTATAGAGGAATGTAAGAGGGTGGTAGGGCGGACTTTATATACTAATATACATTCTGTATTTATTGTACTTTATATCACGATAAATATCTAACACGCTACATAATCTTATAAAACATATACAGGTTTGTAACATAATACATTAAAATTTTTTAATGAATAATTCATCTTCTCTCTAATATTTCGCAATGACATGAATTTATGCTGGTACAGTTTGTTCATCCCCCCAATTGCTTCAAGATTACTATCCTCTATCAATTTACTGGCCGTATATGGTACGGGAATTAAAATCTCTTTGAATTCTCAAATAATCCAAATTTTCCAAATGGCTGGACACGCGTCTATTTGAGGACATTCTTCTAAAGAAATTATTTCAAGACAATTATAAACGAATTCTATCCAAGATTTACTCGAGCCAAATGATTATATTGAGCCAGTAGGTTAAATTACCAAGGATTAAAGTGATTCGAATCAGCCAAGAGATCAGCCAAGAGATGACAATTTCAACTTCTCCGCTTTTGTAACTTGATGTGATCTTATGCAATGCAAATCAAAGAACTTGCTACAAATGAGACTATGTTCTACACTACGTCATTGAAAAATAAAACTTCTATTTGTGAATTTAAAATGTCTAACACTAAAACGTACCTATACCTCGAAAGAAAAATCGAAAACCCAATAACCCCAATTTATACCTAAAATACAACCGAAACCAACCAATTTAATTGTAAACATAAGCCATTTGTTGAGCAGCATATGAACCCACATTTAACTGTTTCAACAAATTTTTAAGCTCCATTTCTTCTTTCAATGCAGTAAATTCAATAATTGGATCAACTCTATCCTTGCCCTCGTAGACCCTTTCCACTGGCGGTATTGGACTGACTGAATTAACAGATGCAGAACGGTTGTGGTGATTTCTAGGAGATGGGGAAAGTGATGCAATCGAGGAACCTCTGGAATGAGAAGTGCTAGGAGTAGAGGAATAATCATATTCTGAAGATTTGCTATATCTCGCAGTTTGAAGATACTGTTGAGCTTGTGCTTGTTGTTGATGATGTTGTGATTGCTCTTGTTGTCTTGATAAGAAGGTTCTCATCTTGGAAGTCTTAATAATTTCATACTTGATGGGTTCCAAGAAGCTATCGAATGCCAGAATCATTTCTTCATTACTTACTCTTGTATCCCAATTCAAAAGGTAAATCAATTGACGTTCCATCAAATTGATATCTTTGTTTGAAAATAATCCATCAGTATATTTGGCCCAATGTTTGTTCTTTGGCGAGGAATCGTTGTGAAACTTGGAAGATAATATAAGGCAACTCAATAATATCCTATGTCTTGTACATGGTAACCCAGATGAGTTCTTAGGTAATTTCATCTTCAATCTATTCAAATATACTAAGCTGGCCATAAGAGTGCCAGTGTAAACATTTGTATATTTGACCAATTTAGTCAAGAATGTCATTAATGAGGGTAACGGCCTAGTGACCTTGTCTGATGTTGTGTATGTAGAATTCTTGGTATCTTTACAGGGTATAACTTGTAATGTAGCAACAACCAACTTATGAATCATATCATGAGTAATTGGACCAGCAAGAAAGATCTGTAATGCTTTTATGTCGAGGGCAGAAGCCATTTTGTGTTTAAAGGTTTTGGAATATATATGAGTGAAGCTAAAAGCAGCTGATAACCAGAAAAGATAGAATGTTGAAAAGGATGGAAGGATTGATATCGGGAAATCTTACAAGGTTTTTATATAATTTTCATGATGAAACCATTTGGGATTTAATTTAACGTACATAAATAATATTTTAAAAGGTAATTACGCGTAAAAAAAGAAAATAATTTTTCGATTCAATTTTTCCCGATTTTTCCCCGATTTGAAAACCTGAAACCAGCAAAATAAACTTTCGATATTCATACGTCAACTTACCTTAATTGAACGGGTTTTCCAAGAACTTATCACATGGACTGTAAATGGCTACTGAAAAGAAAAAAATGTATTCTGATTTTTAAAATAAGATTCTTGCTCCTCCCAATCTATTAAACTTACATACTTTGATGGTAGGCTGGCTATTCTTGAATTAATCGCGAGTTGAACTTTGCTCTCCATTTCCACCACCCTTTGGTGCTAAAACCATTTCTTTTTTCGATTTAAGGAAATTCACACAAAAAAAGAAAATACATTCCATTACACGAAGTTTTCTGGGGAAAGGGATGGACGAGAGATCAAAAAACAAAGAAAACGTTGAAACTACAAACTTTATCATAAGGTTGATGCAAGATCATAAGGTCAGTTTCTTGAGTTTTGTACAGAATGTTAAAGAATGTTACAGTATGTTACAGTTCGTTGCATTCATTGAAGGAATTTAATATTCTATTATCATGGAACTTCTACACTATGGGAGCGGTCGATTCATAATTTAATAAATTGATTTCATTAGATGGCCATTGGTATCACCTCACCAAGAAAGAAGGGTAGTGCGTCTAGAACTGTAGTTTCTCGAAAGGAGAATCTTAGCCCTAAGCCCCCCCCAAAAAAAATTCGTGTAAACTGCGCGAAGTTTTATTGTTATCTTTTTTTGCGTTCTTCTTTTCACAAATCGTAAATATTTTTTTTCTGTAAACGCGAAGCAAATTAAATAAATTGACGTTTCTTAATTTAACACCCAATTGGGTAAAATCTTTCTAATCTTTTATTGTTAAATTATCTAGGTTCACAATACAACAGGAAACAAATAATAGATCAACTCCAGTTAAGATCCAGTTAGCAATTTAAGGGGTCAACAAAATAATTAAAGTTGAAAAGTGGGATTATAGTACGTTTTCCAGTGATAAACCAGGAAATGACAGCTAATATTTTTTTTTACTTGTAGCACTATGGATTAAAACAATCTAATTAAATAAAGAATCATATTAAAAAACCATGACTTTAAATGTTTCCAAATAAAGATTTTCAATGGTGTATTTTGTCCACGTAGTCACGTTTGCTTAACGTTTAGAGGAATATTATCTTGGTAATAGATTAACTTGAAATTGGTGGACTACTGTGTGATGCCCAGGAGTGACTACACCCCAAAAATGGCTCGACACGGAGTGGTACCGACTTCGAGAAGCTGCAGAATACTAGTAAAAGGTTCAGTTTTTATAATTAAAAAAATAAGTGCTCCTGGAATTCACTTAGAAAAGGCTTGGTAAAATTACCAGAATACGAAAACGCGGACCTGTTTCCTTTTCTGCAATGCACTACTAGTAGTAGAGTCATTTTCAATCAATCATGACACGGCATGTTAACAACCTAAGGGGCTTCAGAATTTCAAGTATATTCGTTGCTATGAAACAATACGAATCACATAATAACATCAGATGAGGATTCTAAAACAGAAGTGTCAACCACGTACAAAATATAAATGGAAACACCATAATATTCCAAGACTGGATAACTGCCACTTTAGACATAATGTTACAAATATAAACTTAAAGGAGAAGTTATAATAGTTCATCTGAATAGGTAAATGAAAATGAATATCAGAAATTTGGGTATACTGGGTCTGTCATGTAATGAGTACTCAGACTGGTGCACAGCGTTTTGTCGTCATATAAACATTTTCACTTTTGCCTAGACTTCCGAGGAATAAAAGAACTTCATCCTATGCACAGAACACAATAGGTGATAATTCAATTAAAGTATGCCAAATATACCTTACTTGGCATTCCATAATCAAATATACACCTGACTGTATTGTTACTGTACTGGTCATTCAGAAAGAAAGCTGATGACTTGAAGATGAAAATTTTTTTTCTGTCATGTCAACAATCGTTCTTTTGTACTGAACAGATTACGTGTATGGCACAAAACATTTAATTACCCGGATCAGAACTACATTTAGGGGTTCAGCTAATTGATTACTACGATTCACATTATAAAATCAAACTATGAAAACTCTAGATAAGTTTTACCATTTGGCTCCATTTAACCCCAACAACTCCTCAATAGATAATACATTTAGCCAATTCAGGTTTGCATCAGTTCCATTCGAGGAAAGCGAGCTATTCACTGGAAACGAAGCAGGTGTCATGGGATAATAATTCATAAGCATTTCACCAGAATTATCAACATGCGGACTGTCTGTAAATTTCGGTTCAACAGGGGGGACGTTCGGGGTCTGCTCCTGTTGCTTCAATTGTTGAGCCATCTGAATCCATAGATTATCAACCTCTGCATTCTGCAAAAAATGAAACTCTTCAGATTCACCAACGGATTCTACAGTAGATGAATCAGTAGTCCCATTTACCAAGGGAGTGAAAGTAGTAGAAGAAGAAGGGACTTCCTCTTTAGGGGTTGTTTGTAAAGAAAATGGTAGCATGGGAGCAGGTTGAACAATCAGAGCAGGAATCTGAGGTACATTTTTATCAAGTAACTCTGCAAGTTTGCATTCACCACTTACCATCTCTGCAACCTTCGAAGGTAAATTTCTAACTAATGCATCGGCAATACCAGTTAATTCATTAGTTTGCTCGTCACTCAAATCCAAGAATAATACAGGATTGTTTGCTGTTTTTTCGTAATAATCAGTTCCAATAATTGCACCCAATACATAACTGTGTCCTTTAGTAACCCTCCAAGCGTAATAATAACGTTGACTCAATCGAGACAAAGTCGCTATTGAATACTTTGCAATCTTGGTAAATAACTTGGCTAATTTATAAAGCTTTAAATATTTGATAGCGTATTTCGTACCTTTTCCAAGCCTGGCCTCATGGAAAGCAGTATCGGCGTATCTCATTTTATACACTGTAGAATTTAACCTCACCATTATAGCAAAACAAAACTGATTTGTCTTATGGATTGCAGCTTGAATTGTTGGATTCAACATCAAATCCGCAACTGGTCCAAAATTGACATGATTGTCAGAAATCAATTGAGAAAACAAAGGAATAAACTCTCCACATAAACTTGCAACAAGCTTCTTCAAGTAGAAAAATGAAAATTCCAAATTTTGCTTTCTTTCATAATATAGATACAATTGGAAAAATATATTGTTCAATAGCATCTTCATGTTGATGTAATTCTTGCATTTCATAGCTTTGATAAATGGATAAGCAAAGTTGTCTTGTTCAAAAGGCACAAGGAAAAACTTCAATACACCATAATGGTCATTTAGATAAATTTCGAATTCAGTTATTAGGCTTGTCAACTCTTTCAATTTAACTTGTTTGCGAATATCCAAAATGGCGTTCAAGAGAGGAACCAATTTGCAATAGTATTTGTCGAAATATGCAAAGGTACTGATGACATGTTTTTCCATTTCAAAATCAGTAATATTTTCATTTCCTGGTTTGTAATAAGGTAATTTAGTATCATAAAGCTTCTCAGAAATATTAATTGGATTACCATATTGATATGCCTGTACCAAATCATTAATTATTAAAAATAACCAAATTTTACGTCCCAAATTATTCATTCTATCATTATTGCATACACCAGGAAAATTATCAGGTTCTCTATTAAGGCCCATAGAAATTGCCATCTGCACCAACATCCCATTATCTATTTGTGAATCACCACCATCTGCGCCATCACCATCTTCAGGAGAAAACATACGATACAATCTCATAAAGAAAGCGCATTGAAGCACAACAAAGTTGGTTTTGCGATTTAATTCAAACTGATCTAGACACAATCGCGCAATATCTATAACATCGATATTAATAGGATTAGAAAGAAGATATTTCACCTCTTGTATATGCGGAGAAGGGTCGGTGGTTTTCAAATTATGCTCATTGACACTGTTTCTGTTTGAGAAAAGCGAAAGGTAAGTAATTCTTAAAACAATGAGTAGAATTCCCATATGAGCGAAATCTATTTTCGATTCTATTTTGATTGAGCTACCGTCCTTATTTTCATTTTCAGAACCTAGAATACGTGAAATTTCAACTCTAAAATATACCTCATCGAGAAATGGCATATACGGATAGACGGATTTAAAGAATTTATCAATCAATGTCCAGACAACCTTTCTAGAAGGAAGAATTAAATTAATCTTCTCAATCAATTGTAGTTCCTGATCAATCTTCCCTTCAAAGAATGTTAGCCCAAGAGTGAGAGCATTCTTGTTCATGGCTACTCGTCGAGATTCTACCGATTCACCATTAATGTCACCTGCTGGCGTCTCTCCCTTCAAACTGCTCCCGTTTCCAACGTTGCTACATAATAACCCTTCCTTGTCCATAGCGCGTTCTCGAAAGTCTTCTTTTGTTTCTGGGATTCCACATAACGATCTAGAAGTTGAATCTGGTAGTGATGCGGTGGGTTTATTCTTCTTTATGGCTTTCTGCATAGCAGCTTGTTCGGGACACCCTTCCTGGACAAATTGCCAAAGATTATCTAAACCAGGATCTTTATGCATTAGTGCTAACCAAGAAAGCGGTCCATAGTTGTGTCTCCTTACTTCGTCTTGCATGTGAATTGGAGTGTAATCATCAAAAAAATTGATTGTTTCTTCGTCATTTGCATACAAATTAATTCCTATATATGTAGGATTGTTTTCAGGATCATATTTGTATTCGTTCCAGTTGAATGGAAATTTTCTAATTGGAGGAAGCTTTATAGGGCCATCGTAGCGACTATCCAGTGACAGGATTTCAGACCTTTGTGGACTTTCTAACGACTTTTCGATTTGTTGAATCTTACTTTTGAGAATGGATAATTCCGATTCAACCTGACTTTGTTGCTGAGGAGGAGCAAATGATTGAACACCAAAACTTGACCCGTGATGTTTTTGACGGTGGTGAGACCAAGTTTGGTTGGGGTATTCACAAGCAGAACCGTATCGAATACATGAAGTACATGGTTTCCCACGATCACATTTGATTTTCCTTCTTCGACAATTTATGCAAGTAAGAGATATACGATTCCTCTTACGCCTAGGTTCGTCATCTTGTTCCTGATGATTCATATTTACTTTAAATGTAGATTCCATGTTTAATGTCTTTTGATGGTCTTCCTTTGAAGTGAAGAATGGTGACAATTATAAATAACCAAATGACAAAAACGGAGTTAAGGGGATGTCTAATAGGAAAATTCGGATCGGCCGAACATTCCTAATTAGGAAAGACCAAATTTCTACTACCATAAATAAGCATTTACTAATACAAATACGAACAATCTAATTTTTACTAATTATTGTTGGAACAATCGAATTCTATCCGGAGTTACAATTCCTTATCAATGTCACCGTAGATGTCGAATAACTTTAGTAAGTCATTATTATTAGCAATAGCGACAAATACTTCTTGGTTCAAATTATTCAAATTGCTGAAGATTTTCTCTTCAAACGATGGCGAACCAGTGGCCGCAAGATTGGTTGAGGATGTTGGTGTATCTGAAAGAATAACAGAACTTTCCTCTGAAGGATTTTTGGAAATTTCTGATTTGGTATGATGATCATGCAAATGCTTTCGTATTGCTGCGTCTTTCCTCCTTTTCTGTTTCAATTTCTGTTGCTCAACTTTAGCACTTCGGAACTCACCACACAATCGACATAAATGTTGCAATTCTGCCACAGTAAAAAATTCGATCATGTTGGTACCATGATGGAAAAATCTATGATCGTGAAGCGCTTTTTCGAAAAATGCGTCGGGATTTTCAACACACTGCTTTAGGATGATAAATGTAATAGTGTATAATCTATAAGAATTGATATATGTTCGAGACAATTTTCTGAAATTACCAACGAACAATTCAGACTCAAGTAATACCATATTAAACAATGTATCAATGACTTCAAGTCTTGGCTTTACACTAGGTTCTTTGAATACCTTGAATGAAAGGTCCTTCTTTTCATGGAGGAGCCGAACAAAGAATGAGGTTAAAAATGAAAGTCCCTTTGTCATATATCTTTCATTTTGTGATGTCAAAAAATAATCCAAATTCTTTCCAAACAATTCAACTGAATTATCTAGCACATATGACATGATGTAAACCAACTGAACAACACTCTTGATATATATCTTGAACAATTCAATCCCAGCATTCATGGATGGTGTTTTCGATTCGTTGTAAACATTTTCATAATGAAGTGCAATCATGTAGTACATCCCTGAAAGGTTTGTCCTCAATTGAATAAACAAACAGTACTTAATAGCCTTTACCAACATTTCCTGATGCTCTCTACTACTTATGTCAAACCCCTCAGAATTGGAAGGAACTTTAGCGGGCTTGCAAATCACATCCTTAAAGAAATCCTTCCCGAAATATTCAAAAAATATCTTTTCTAATTGATTGGTCTCCATCAATATATCAACTATCCTTGGCTTTTGAGTAACATTATTGATTTTGTTCACAATATTTCTGTAAGATTTACATATCATGATCGATCTCTCAATCGCATGATTAATCTCTCCCGTTTTGTCATCCTCTTCAATTGGAACTTGGACATCACTAATATCATCACTCATAAGATTCAAATTGGTTCCAGTATGAATGGCACTTACAGCATCTGTAAACAACAAATAGTGCCAAAGATGCCTCCAAGTTTTGATTATAGAAGGTGTCTTCGATATATTCTCATGAGTAACATAACACGTAGGATCTCTATTTAAACCAATTGACATTGCATGTCTCATAATCACTCCAAAGAGAATATGAGAATCTGCACCAGAAATTCCTTGGCAATCATCAGGTACTACCAGTCGGTAAAAATAATAAACAGTTAGCAATTGGACTAATTTAAAAGAGGATCTTGAACGAATCAATGCATCACCAATACATAAATCTAAGGCATCGACAAAGCCCCTCGAGTCAATTCGTTTCATGTCATCGATTATGCTCTTTTCATTTTCTGTATAGTTATTGTATACATCATCGTTGTGAACTAAACTTAAATATCCCAATTTCATTATAAGCAAAAGAATACCCATTATTTGTAGATCATTATCACTCTTAATGGAAATCTGATAGAAATACTCCTTATCAAACCTTGGAAAATGATCTAATGGAGAATTCACCTCCATCAAAAATGACTTTTCATCAATAATAGGAATAAAAGGGTGCACATACTTGAAGAATCTGGAGTATAAGACAAACAGATTAAGTTTATCAGGAAGGATTTCTAGCAATACTCTCTCGACATGTTTATAATAGTCAGGACCATCCCTACGTCCAGTGTAGATGTATTCTTTGACTGGAAGTACGCCTTTAGGCAGACCAGTTGAAAACCCAATATTCTGCCCATTCCCTTCTATTTCGTTTCCATGTTCTTGGATTTCATTACACTGGCTATTATTTCTTTCAATTTTGTTGATTATCAAAATATCTTCGGCAACGAGATCATGACCTTTAACGGCGTGCGAATCCTTCTTGCTTCGAAAGCTGGCTTCGGAACTAGGATTCGAATGACTCATAGGTGTAGACTTTTCAGAGATCGTCTTCTTCGGGTATGGAGACGACGTGTCCACGCCTGAAGTGGTGCTGGCAGTTTCATGTCCATTCAGTCCATTTTTATCCCATTCACTATTGATAAATTGGGAAATTTCACCTGCTCTCAATAGGTGCACTGTAAAATTTCGAAGGATTTTGATAAAAGGATCGCTTTTTGTCAATCCATTATATGATAGAGTTCCATGCTGTTGCCAAATAGGCCCTTCTAGGTTCAAAGAAAAGCTTGCGTTGGTGAAGACATTCATTCGATCTTCTGGGCTCACCTGTAGTGAAGAATTCGGACCCAAAGGAATCGAAACCAAGGATTGACTATATACAGATTCCTGTGCTTCACCATATGATGATGTTGCGGACAACAATGTGGGCTCTATTGTTTTGTTGATTGACGAAGTGCGAGCTGGACGAGTGTCGTATCGCGCCTCTGAAAGAGGAAAACTGGATGATTTATTATGTGGTTGACCATAAAATTGTCTATTAGAGGATGAAGGTGACTTGGAAGATGTACCATTGTCTTGTGTAGATTGGGTATTGTTAGATGTGGTGTCATCGTTCACCACACTATCGGTTGCTGATCGCTTGGAAGGAACACTTGAAACATATGCAGTTGGAGTTGGCAAGGGTAAATACTTATTACCAGGTGGTTGCATGACGGGTCTGAAAGTAATCAGGGGAATCGTTGGCACATAAGGAGCGGGCAAAGGACTTTGGACAGTTTGCAGGGATACTTGTTGTTGAATAGGTGGAAAATGTGGTGAAGTAGAAACCTTATATGATGGAGGTGGAGGTATCATGAATACCTTTCCTCTTACATCATTCAAATCTCTTTCAGTGGTTCCTAACTGCTTATCACTTTCATAGAAGCATAGATGGGTTAGCGATTTTTTAATACAAGCTCCACATGTTGGTTTTTGGCGATCACATTTAGCCTTCCGCTTCCGACATACCGTGCAAGAGGAAGGTATCCTATTTCGTTTTTTGTAGGTTGGTGACATCTTATTCAATAATCACACATTCACAATTAATCTCACTTGCAATAACTCTAGCTTTTCTAGTCCGACTTTAAATCAAAGAAAATAAAGTAAGTACCTTGGAGTTTAATTTTTTGTTTATTTTGACTTTCATTTTTCCGCATTTGATTTCTTGAAAGTGTGGGGAGTTCAATACTTTTCCATACCTTCCTCCATTGTTCTAATAACGAGTTTCTTTGGAACAACTTCCCAAATGTATCTAGTTTTCAATTAAACGGCCATGGCTTTCAACTACATTTTTGTATAAAAGCTTGTTTTTTTTGAATTTCAACAGATAAATGGAGAAACAGTTACCAGAATTCCAAACAATCGAAGTTAAAGTTTTCTTCTATTCCAGCAAAATACAAGAAGCAAGGTACAATTATAAATTAAATATGTGATTCGGAACAGAAAGAATGAAGGTTAGTCTGCTCTTTCCCGACAACGAACTACTAATATTTGAATTGAAATGTTCAATTGGAATGTAGCTTGTCTGACTTGCACTTTTATGGGTTATTTAATTATGCAAAATTAATGAACTTTTATTGCCCCACCAGTTAGGAACTCGAACGTTAAAATGGAAATGTTCCAGAAATTCTTACGAGTTACGAGTTGCAACAGAATTTTATATTTTCTTTTAAAAACAAGACGAATATGTCTCAATAACCACGCATTGATAGATTCCTACCAATCCTAATTTAACAGTTTGATCGATAGCCATAAGATTCCTACCAATTACCAAATGCTTAAAGGTAATAAATTGCTGTTTTCATGTGAACTCTATATTTAGCAGGGTCCTTCAATTATATTTAACAGCCTATAAATATGCATACCATCTCTCCGGTTTGTCTTGTAGAGATCATTCGCTATTCCTAGTTATTAAACTACGAGAAAGTCTTTCTGTGGTTTGAGAGAACATCTAAAGTGGGAATTGTCAGAATAGTGAATACTTTTTCGTAAATTGGAACAAACGCGTTTCAATATTTTTTTTTGGGAAAATTAATGTTTGCGCGTTCGAAAAATCTTCTTCCTTAAACATACATCATAATCATCAACTGACAAAACAACTAACTTATTTATAATGAATGACTCGGATATAGAAATAGAGGACTTCTCTGATTTGGAAGATCTTGGTGATTTTATAGTAGATGACCAGGAACTTGATCGAAAAACAAACACACGAACTTCTGAACAAGATATAGATGTTGAAGAAGATGAACAAGAGGAAGATGAGGAAGGGGAAGATGAAGAGGGGGAAGATCGAATTCGTACCCTTACGACGGCTTTAAACCCCCATCAATCACAGGCTCAGAAACTTCTCAAGGCTCATATTGCAGTATTAGTCTCTGCTCTAGGTGGACCGGATCATACATCTCACATTTCACCACCTCCATACAAGTTGGGTCACGATGCCCTTGCTTGCCTTAAAGACATCAAGAGATGGATTCGTGCTGTTGATGAAAAAAGAAACAATTACGAAGTAGCGCTTGCGTGCGCGGAAAGTGGATTGGTTGTTAATGATTTGATAGTGATTTTATGTCAATGGGAGCATCATGTTTCCAAAAAAGAACCCATTAAAAATAAAACTACTACTGAAAAAATCATGTTAGGATGCCTTGAATTGTTGGTGTTATTGACATGGCCAGTTGATTTTGGTGGGGAGATGTCTGAGCAACAGAAACTATTATATGCAGACGTTAAGAAAAGTCATGTAATCTACAAGAAGCACATCTTAGGGTACAATCAAGGTCAATTGTTGAAAGCAATTATTAGGTTAGTTCTCCCTGTGATATCCAAATCTAGAATAGACAGAGAACCTAGAGATAATCAAATTTTGAAATTGGTGTTGTATTTGATTAGAAATATTTTGGCAATTGAACCCGCCAACCTATCCATCTCAAGTAAATCAAGTAAACAGGTTGTAGCTACTAATGAATTGCCAGCGGGTGTGACGCCTGATGACATTTCTTTAAACAATGTGCTTTCCGTATTCAAGAAGAACAAAGTGTTAATGTTACTATTGACCATGTCAGGATCTATCGGTACTGAATTTGACAAGGAAATGTTCGGGGAAATCTGTTTAGAATGTATGTACTTAATGGTGAAAGGGTTGCAAACGAAAGATGTTCTTGTTAAAAGACAACCACAACCCCTGCAAATGCAAGCCCCAGAGATGGACGCTAACAATCCTTCACAACCTTTACAATCAATAACAACTACTGTTGGTATGCAGCTTCAAGATTTGCTCAAAAATGAATCTAATCGTAAAAGAACCCAGACTCAAACAATCTCCACTCGTCATGGTCGCTTTGGATCACTTCTTTCCATCCGTAACAACTCGGATTCAAATGCATATGTTGTTTCTGGACAGGAGGCATTGCTCAATACTGATAGCACTTTGGATAAATTAGACAAATCAAAAAAGTGGAAATCTCGTGCATATTTTAAGTATGATTCCGACGACTACATTAAAAGCAATAGTCCAGTATATCTAACAGGTTCTGGCCGTGACTTGTTCTACGAATTTCTTGAACTGTTTTTGTCTAGTGGTTGCTTTAACAATTTGATTGAAACTATGGCGTCCAAGCTAACGAGTGCCCTAGACACCGATGATATTGATGAGTATTCCAAAGCTAGTTATTTTTTTACTATTTCTTGGTTTTTGAATTATCAACGTGAGAAAATCCAATTAGACTCCAAAGCGAACGATTTTGGTTCCGTTGGTGCAGCATTATCACAAGTTAACTTTATTTTGATCATTTCATATTTTAGAGAATCATTTTCATCACGATTATGGAGTTCATTGCATGTCGCGATGATGTGCTTCCGAGAACTTCTTCAGATTTCGAATTCGATATTTGGTAAGCCAGTTAATGAAGAAGATTCCCAACAAGGAATTGACAGAGAATTGGCCGAAGGTATTATTCGGAAGTTATTTTCTTTTAATGATTTTCTCAACATTATTGTTCAAATTCCTCAAACCGCTTCCAAGCATTCCCCAGACTTTTTAAGCGTCTCGGTCTCGGTGGTACATATCCTTCTCAAAGCATTCGAGACGTTTGCTAATGAAGATGTCCAATTGTATATTCAATCCAAACGTAAGAAACGCAAGCACCAGAAGAAAAGAATTAATAATTTGGATCGGGATACAGAGGAAAGACTCCGAGAGGCAATTGATGCGTCAGATGAAGAATTAGATGAATCAAACGCGAAGGAAGTGTCCCGTGAACGGAAATTAGATTTCAAGGCCACTGAAGTTCGTTTTTTCCAAACCTCTATTGTTTCTACTTATATCGAGTATCTTTCTCGATATGAGGATCTCAGCCATCAAGAAATTAAAATGTGCTTGTCCTATTTCCATAGGTTGTTTGTTATAAGGAAGGATTTCACGGGGTTATATAGATTGGATTTCATGCAATTATTACCTAAATTGAGAAATCATATTCCTAGAGGGTCAAGTTTGCGTGTCCAAATTGAAGAATTTATTTACTATTTTATGAAGAGATTCAAAACCGCATTTGAAAGATTCCCTAATCCAATCGAAATTCTTTTCCCTAGATTCGAAGATGCTGGCACTAAGACATATTTGGCAACTGGTGAACTATACAACAAGCCAGAAAAGGAAATCAGACAACCACGTCTAGCGAAGGAATTGGAATTTGTTAGAGATTCATTTTCATTTGAAGATAAGATTAAAATTTTAGTCAGTGCATTATATTATCAAGAAAAACAATTGTTCTTAGCATGGCTTGTTGCTGATCTTGAACGAATTTTGGAGGAACGTATCCTTAACCCGAACTCAATTGCAGAATTAAATCCAGTTAATTCACAATATCGCAGATTCTTTATAAACAACGGTAATTTGCGCCTTTTATTAAAGTTGCTTGGTTTTGAACTAACATATAGTACCTTAGAAAATCCGGAGTTGCCAGTCTCAGTAGAATTGGAGAAGTTTAGTGAAGGTGTCAACTTGGTTAAAAAATGGAATCACCAACAACCCGTGACATTCGAGGATGGAGCTCAGCCTTCATTCTTTTTACGGGCTCGTGAAACCATTGGTGACTATGATGACGAAAATGACGAAAATGATGAAAACGCTGAGTATTCCGATAGCGATGACATCGTTTTTGAAAATGGTTCGAATAGAAATCTTGACTCGGAAACCACTCGTGAACTTGATCAATTGGATGAATTGGAAAGATCATTAACCGAGAAAGGAAGGGCAAGAACGAAGAAATCTAAGCGTCCAAGTCAAAGGCCAGAGAAGAATAAACCCGCAAATCGTCGACGTGGTCCTCCTAAGTCCTTACTTGAAGACACTCAAATAAGATCTGCTGAGTTTGTCGCAGCCTCAGACGACGAATCCGACGATGAAAAGGATAGAGCATTCTTTGAACGTGAAGAGAGATTGCGAACTTTGTTGAATCATTCGGGTGGTATTGTCAAAGCCGCTCAATTATTGGAATTCAAGGAGATTTGGTCTACTATGGAATCAAGAAACGGTGCTGCTACTTCTAATTCTGTTGCCAATGCTATTAAGGAAGTTTCGTTATTTGTTCACGAAGATGACGAAGAAGATTATAACTCTCTCAGCCAGATGGATATTGTAAATTCACAAGTTGGTGAAAAGCAAGCCAATGTAAGAAATGAGGAACAAAGTACCCGAACTAATAAAGAAAGTGATGGAAGTGATAAAGAGGAAAGCGAAGCTCAAATAAATGTTCTTTCTGCAAATAACTCATCGTATTCACTTACTTCAGAAAACTTGTCGGGCATCGAGACTTCCCTGATCAAAAGATCACTTGGAGATTTGCAGGATAACGAAGAGGATGAAGCTGAACGGATAATTCCAGCAAAGAAGAAAAGGATCGTAATAGAGGATGATGAGGACGAAGAATAAAGGTTTATAGAATATTTTCAATGTATATTTAATATAGAATCAAGCAAAGCGTGATTTAATAATGCAAATGTATCCGCTAATCAACAACACAGTGGCTTTCCCCCTTGTTTCGTATTGATTCAACAATGGTCATATAGGAGGATATAAACATAACTGCAAACCCGAATACCACACATGCAATGCTTGGTAATGCTTTGAAAATTATGAACTTTCTCTTATCAGTAGGAGAATTATTCTTGTAGTCTTCTTTATCCCATGATAACTTAAAATAACACAAAGGAGGGATTATATATGCCATAAGGGAGGCGGATGTCGCCCCTATTAATTCCAAAATCATCCCCAAATTACAAGTAAACAAACTGACCGACATTGAACTGAAGACTAAGAAAGTTGTGATAAGAAAATGTTGCCTCGAAGTTAATTCTAAATCTGTTGTACTCCCGTTCGTTGCTTTCCTGGCCAAGATTATCTCTTTTAGTACATCTCTGACAACGAAAATTTCCAAGGGGAATGTTGTTAACATATTTAAACCGAAACAAAATCTTGCAATGTTAATCCAATTGTCATCACTTTTGAAGTTATTTAAAAGATTACCTTTGGTCTTATCTCCAAAATTAAGAAGTCCATTTATCCCCATTATCATACAAAAAATCATTGATATAATACAAGAAATATGTGTTAACTTTGAAAACTTCCCCATTGATGCATTTTTCATGGAATTGTAGATGAACATTGTATTATGATGACACACCAATGCGAAGGAAATCACCGATATACCTTGGAAAATCATGTAATTAACCGTCCATTCTGGTATTGTTAAACTAGCTTTTAAATCCTTGCTCACAAAGGGAGCTCTAACAACAGTCAAAACAACAATGATAGCCATCCCCACTAATGCAAGACCTGATGCTTTTGCCAATTTCGATATATCTCTATTTAATGACAAAGGAAATGAAATGCATGTTGTGAATAATATAATGATTGTATTTCTATAAAAGAGCCAGCCTAATGGTGCCCCAGGAGCCGATATTGAACGGGGAATAAATGCCTTTAGAACATGAGGTATAGTGTCACCTATAATAACACAAAATGCCATACATCCCCCATATGCAAATGAACAGATTGAAAATAATAATAAAATCTTTCCCCAAACTCCGAAGCAATAATGAACTGAGTCTTGATATGATTTTGTTTGAGAAAGGATTGAATTTCTAACTATTAGACGCAATGTCCAATCAATCAATAATGTCAAGAATATCATGACAATTATACCACCTACGAGTCCACTATTTTTAAAAGCAAATGGTTGTCCAATAATACCTGCGCCTAAGATTGAATTTGCCATATTCATAAACGCCATTTTCATACTCGATCGGCCAGTCTCTTCGGGTACTTCTAAAGTACCTTCTCCTTCTAATTCATAGTCTAATGAATCTAATGTTTGTAGTTCGAATTCTTCCTCTTCATGCCTATTTTGGTATCTTGTGTATGTTGGAGGCGGCGCTGAAACTGATTCTGATTCTTCCTGGGAAACAGGTGCATATTGCAGTTGACTATTGGGATTCTTTACTGCCATTGTGGATGCATTTGGTTAATGATAGAGATTGTTAAGGTTATTTGTTGATAGTGGTGTATGTAGTGAATGCATAGGCTAAGAGGTATTGGACGTCTATAAATAATAGGTAATCTCTAAATACTCAACAGAGTTAATTACGTGAAACATAAATTATGAATTATTTTTAATTTTTCTGCTGGTTGAGTTTTAGAGAAATTGATGATTGATAAGATCTACTGTTGTTTAATTTCTATTATTGGTTTCATGAAACGTACACTTGGACTTAAAATATTATGAAGAACATAGAGAAAGATACAGAAAAAAACAGATGCTGTTACTATCATCCAAGGCATGAAGAGAAGTAACTTGCTGATATTCAACAACTTAAAAGTTCTTATTTCGATTTGTTGGGGTGTGTTCAGATGGTGGTATACCTTCCAGAAACTGATTACAATATATTTCATTTAACATTGATCTTCTTGTTGGTCTCTCTCTATCTTTTATTGTTATTTCTTTGTTGACAGGTTATATTTACTACTCGCACCATTGTCAGTTTCTGGAATCTGTGGAATCATTTATGTTGTAACCTAATA
>LQHL01001632.1:0-11836 GCA_001655755.1 Hemisphaericaspora haegerdaliae
AGGAGGAGTAGTTGTTGGTTCCGGAGTTGTTTCTTCCGGAGTTGTTTCTTCAGGAGTTGTTTCTTCAGGAGTTGTTTCTTCTGGAGTGGTCTCTTCAGGAGTGGTCTCTTCAGGAGTTGTTTCTTCTGGAGTAGTCTCTTCGGGGGTAGTCTCTTCGGGGGTAGTCTCTTCGGGGGTAGTCTCTTCGGGAGTAGTCTCTTCTGAAGCGGACATGGTGATAGTAGTCCAATGACTGCTCTCTGTTGTAACTTGAATAGTTACAGTTGACCCTTCAGAGTTAGTGGTTGTTGTAACATATGGTGTGTCTCCAGGAGCAGTCTCAGGGATTTCAGGACATTGGCATTCAGTGGGACAGCTGCGGTTGGGTATGTCCGGATAAGAAATACGAATATAAGTTGTGTTGTCGTGCTTTGAAAGGTCAAACAGATCTTGGTCGTAACCTTCACCAATCATGAATTCGAACTTACCATTCCCATTATTGATTTCCAAAATACCAGATTCCGGTGCATATCCTAAGACAGTACTATCCAAATCACCTGGAATACCTATGTAATTCAAATCACCAAATTGATGCACTACTATGGGTTTTGTTGTTGTAGGTGTCAGAAGAATCAAGCCAGCTTCTGCAAGGCATACTTGAGACATCGAGGATGACGTTAAAGTAAACGGGGATCCAAGAAGTGAAATACACCCCCCAGTGCCTTTGGTGCTAGTTACCATTATGGGTATATTCTTTATACACATTGTTCCATGATTCAGCAAGCTGCTTATGGTTAATAAGTTACCGCTCAGGGAATCAGCTTTAATATACAACATTTGGGAGTTGTATAACAGCAGTATTTTCAATTTATCAGCATCGCTCACCCAAATGGTCATATTGCCCCAGTTGGCAATGTCATCGAATCTAATTTCGTCTTTGATAGGCGAGTTATGGATATCAATATGATATTGTCCATCATTATATGTATAATTGATGAATAGCAGCAATGGGTTGGAAATTGTTGTTGAATGTATCCAGAACTGACCACTATGGTTTAGAATATTTTTCACCGTCACGTTACTAGCGTCGATGAAGGACAATATACCATCAGAATATATAGTAAACCCGGTTTGAATAACCTCGCCACCTCTTACAATCACCTCATCGTAAATATTGATTGCATGAATTAGTTTGAAAGCTAGCAATAAAAAGAAAAATGGAATAAACATTTTGTTTAGTTGCAATATGGTTTGAAAAATACCTGATAGAAGTCCATAGTACAATCTACAAATTTGGAGTGCTTTTATATTACGATAAAATGGGTATGAAAGACATCCCATTTATCGCCTCAAGAATGCACTCACAGAAAGGGATGACCTGGCTTAGCTAATTTATCATGTATATTCTGAAGGGAATGACTACATTTACTGCATAGTTAATACAAACGAAATTAAGTATACAAACTTACAGAAACGAATGACCAGAATAATTTACACTCTCATGGATATTTTGCAGATAAACACTCCGTTCACAACATAGGTTGCGCAATGGAAATTAGTACATGTTGGTCTTTGTTTCTGAAAATTATGGGTGCAAATGTTTGAAAACTCTACATAATTTTTGTTGTACTTGAGCTACGCTACATTATTTCAAGGAGATAAGACTATCTAATGCTATATCGTTATACAAATATATTGAATGTAATTATAACAAACCGTAGTATAATATTATCTTCTCAAAAATCATGTTATCTTGTCTTTTATTTTCTGACCTAGAAATATTTTTCATGAATCATTCAAAGTCAACTTTATTATTTTGATCAACAATAAACAATTTGATTGGCCGTGGTTACAATGAACGAAGTCAATTACTGGATTTACTTCCACCAGGATGTCAAGTGCACACTCTGTTTGGAAATTGGTATATGTATCCATGTTCAGTCTAGAGCCGGATTCCTCTGTTGGAAGTGTTGTACTGGAGTTTAATTTAGTCAAAAGAGGGAGTTTTGCCTAAACTCAACAACTCTGACTTCATATGAGAGCTATAAATAGATCCATGCGATAAATAGATCCATTCATTCGGTATTGGTAAATGATATAGAGGCTGGACTCTCATTTTAAATTCTCATGACTTTTGACTGGGTAATTTGGATTAGAATAGTTGGCTCTCTATACTATTTTCTACTGGCTTGTTCTATGTAATGGGTCCACTTAATTCCTCCTTTTCTATGCCGCTTTCTACTCACTCGTGTCCTCTTTCATCCCCTCGGTTTTCAGTTTACTTCCCCAATTCTTCGCTCGTGTTTGCCTTGACAAAAATGAAAAGAATTAACTAGTTAAAAAGCAACTCTAAAGCGATGATCAAAAAACATCCAATTATTTTATTGTGGTCACAGTGTTTACAATAAATAATGTTGTTGACATCCATATAATGTAACGTTGCACTGGTAAAAGAAATAAATTTTGTTCTTTTGCACTCCTCTGTGAACGTTGCAATATATAATCATGAAATTTATACTTACGGTCTTATAGACCGAATAACTGTTAGAAACATTAGCAAAATCAAGCAGCATATATCTAATAGTTTCCATGATATAGTGATGGTCTTATTACGTTTGCATCTTACATGAATGGATGGTCAGAAACGATGGCCAGTTTAATTTACACACACGGATATTGCAAAGGCAATCACTCCATTTACTGTATACTTCATGCAGATGAGCTTGCCGCATATTGGAAAAGTAAATAAAAGAATTGATGTCACATTTTCTCAAAATTATATGTATGTGGGTGTGGGTGCGAAATATTTGAAAATTTTACTTGATTTTGGGCTTTGTCTACGCTACAACAGTTCAACGAGATAAGATTATTTTACGTTATGTCACTATGAAAATATATTGAATGTCACTATTGCAAACCGTAGCATACTATGATCTTCTCAAAAATCGTGTTATCTGAAATAGGTTTGTATAATATTTTCTGAAGTAGAAATTTTTATCAATCATTAAAATGATAAAGTCACCTTTATTATTTTGAAAAAAAGAAATCAATTTGACAACGCCGTAAGGAATACAGAAGCCCAATATTATATTTCTTCCACCAATACGAAAGTAGCACACTCTGTTTGGCAGTAGAATAGTTTCATCTGAGTCCTGTACACAACTTACCCCTGTATGATTCCTCTCATTCTTGGATTACGTAAAATACGAATTGGTCTTCATATTGGGGAAGAAATATGAAACGGATCAGGATGGGCAACTACTTGTGGATACATTATTTGATGAAAAATTTGTGGCGATTTAAGTCTGCAAATGTGTGAATCAAGATTCATATCTACAAAGACTCCTTCTTGATCAGTAGTGGTGATTTGAACTTGGATGTTTCTTGAAACATTGGAAATGACTGTTAAAATAAACTAAAATGAGCAAAAAGTAAAAGAAATTAATAGTTAAGTTGCAAGGAGACAGAGTCACTGTCACAATAAATCTTGAAACAAAATAAGTTCAAAATGCGAAAGGCCTCTAGGTGGAAGTAAAACTTAATCCCAGCTTTAATAGTGGTATAATAACACTAATAACAGACGTGTCTAATATAAGTTAAATGATCGATCGAAGATAATGACTGATTCATTAGATGCAATTATCATTCATATAGCATGAATATGTATAGAAATATGTAGAAAATCTGATGAATAAATTCTGTGTATTGAAAAAGAAACAATAAAGTAAATAGACAGCATTGTAGCGTACATTAATCTTAATAAAAACTAAATAAAGAATAAACACAAGGAATTAACAATCCCTTTGATATTTGAATATCTCGGTAATTAACCGAACTTAGCAACTAACATTTTAAATGGTATTGGGTTAAACTGATCACACTCAAAAGATGTAACTTAAATGTCAGCGACTAATAATATCCAATATATGCAAACTACACAAAGTAAAAAGCATAGCTGTTGGAAAAACACAAAATGTCGTAATTGATTATTTTGTATGATCTTATAAATTAGTGAAGCTCAGATATTTACTAGCTAGTAGTCATTTATTTACACCACTGAAAGTTGACAAAGTGTCTAATATAAAGCATGGTACTATCCAAATTACTGTAACTTTATTTGGTATAAGCTATTAAGGAAGATATAACTAGCTATATCAAGCAGCATAAGCTGCGCCTTATTTTTATAACTAGGTTTTATAACTTATTAACTACAGTTTATATTGAATACTTGTCGGTAATCATTTTACATGTTCAATCGCACTACTTGCGAGGTGGCCGCAATTCCAACATTCCACAGAGAGAGACATTATTCAGAGAGACATTTCCACCACCACTGAATTCACTCCACTAGCCATCACCACCACCTACCACCACGATCACCACCACCACCAGCTGACAAACTTATCAGCTTAACACCGCTGTATTTACGGTGGAGTTTTACACTAGAGAGTGACTTCCCAAAGTGAATACTAATGATGTAATCATCGCAAGGGTATAATGACGTCACTAAACCCTTACTTACTTCCTTAAGATGAAAAATATCGAGCATCTACGTGAATCACCAGATTTATTTTTGTTGTTGTCTCTCTGGTGGGGAGAACAATTGCATAAAAGAAACGGATTGGGTTTTATGAATCGAATCACTTTTTTGCACCAGCTGCTCACAAAAGATCACATTACAATGGAGTCACTCATCGTTTCATCTATCTTCCTTGAGGGATGGGTTTCCCATTGTGAACTTGAAATTTTAGATTTGATTTCCCCCCGTAAACACCCCGTATAGGTATGATGATGAATATAACAAGAGTTTTCTATTTCTTGGAATAGTTTCATCTGCATCGACTCTTTAAAAAAAGAGACTAAAGTTCTTGGTGATTTGTGTTGAAATCCTTTCATGCACGATTAGTATTTCCTACATAACACAATTGAACCTAACAATGACGAGGAAAGGGGGTGGGACGTCTACTGTTTTCCATTCCAGGCACACACACGCATACGCATACACACACCCACTTTCTCTCTCTCTTTCAATTTCTTAATTGTTTTAAAACCAAAACGTGTTACTAAAAACTTAAATTTAAACTTTATCTAGTTGTAACATTTCTTTTCATATGATTATGAGACAAATAATCGTTTGATATGTATATACGGATCAACACACAAACTACCTAACCTCCCACTCTGATAAACACATCCTTCTAACCTCGGATGTATCTCGCATATCACATCGCAGTCATTCATCAATCAAAAATTCCCGCATATACTATATATATTGCATAAAAGAGTAGCCCTGGAACATGTCATGTGAGATCACTAAACTATCATAACCGGTGTCATGTCATATATACTTTCTTTTTTTATATTACTAACCACCGCCCAAGGGAAGCTGACATATTATCGTATGTTCTACTATTCCATTTGTTAAATGGCTTGGGCGGCTGTTGTTGTTGTTGTTTATGAATTCCACGGAAACACTTAGCCACGGAATTCACGTAAGAAAAACCTTGGGAGGCGGGGTCGGGGTGCCGGCTTAATTACGGATTTCCGTTTGTTTATTTGCATGACAATTTTGCCTTGTGATGATTAGAAACCACCGTCACTTGTGCATGAATGTAAAAGAGAAAAAGAAAGATGAACGATGAAAAATATAAAAGCAATGTGATAATTATTTTCGGTCTTAGCAAATAAATGATTAGTAGTCATAAGTTGGTTTTTTAGACATAGCCGTTATTTCCGGTGCTGCAAACACTATCACGTTATTATTACCATTATTAATATTATTATTATTCGAGAGAGAGATAGAGAGTAACTAAGGTAATAACACATCAGATATGTGGATGGGGCTATGTTTAGTGAGAGGTCTAAATGTCTCATTACTAAATTGTAATTCTCTAGCCTCATCTAGGGGGTGGGAAGGGGGTGGATGAGTTTAGGTATGGACCAAACTATGATAAATCAGCTGACTACTGACTACAAGAAAGTATAAATGATCAACAACAGAGAAAGAATGATCAACAATTAATAAATGAAATGATGACTTTCTATGTCATTCATTTGATTTAGTGTTGCATAATATCTGTTTGGGGGGGTGTGATCGTGGAAGGGAAGGAAGGTGGTGTGAGTAAAAGGAATAGGATTGAAACGAATGACAAAGAAAAGAAGAAATTCCTCTATGGGGTGGTGGTGGTGGTGTTATACTTTTTTCTGAGGCAATTTTAAAAGAAACAATTTATTGTCTTGTTTTCTCTTACATTTACGATTGGCAGAATCATGCAATAACTTTCTTATTTTTTATTTATACAATTTTTTAACTACTGCTGCTATTGCTGGTTGTTAGTTCTTTTGTCGTGTTGTTTCTCTTTCTAGTGCTGCTCAGTTACTATTGTTCCAGGTTGAATATGAACCAGTGGAGATTGATTGTATGTGGGTGTGCGGGTGTGCGTGTGCGTGTACGGGAGTGTACAAGACAACGGAATAAGATTTATTATTAGATTTTGGAAACTTCCACGCATTAACCGAATCAGTACAATACCAAACAAACAAAATTCTGGAAAACCAAAAAAAAAAAGGGTAGAATTCCAAAATAATGAAAAAATAATATTTTAGCGAATATTTTATGTTTAATTATTTTACAAAGTTATTTAAAGATGATGATTAATTGCACTTCCATTTGCATTGCTGTTTCTATTCCTGGAAGTTTAGATGATTTGATCACTTCTAACATGATAGGACTCAATTGTTGTAACCCCCCCTCCCCCAAAATGTAACATTTAGAGGTGTCTCATGACAGGCGTTTTAAAATAACCTTTTTTTAGGTTGAGTTGAGCATTTCAATGATGTCATAATGATTTGCTTTCTAAGCTAATTTGCATAGAGTTTTGTGAGAAATCCATGATCTTTTTTGAACAACAAGACGTGACTATTTTAAACCCACGAGAGAGGTGACCATTTTAAAACATAATACAGATGACTTGAAAGACTGACCACTGGAGGAAAAAGGAAAAAACAAGTATCTAATCTTTTGACGTTTTAAACTCCTGTAAGTTTTTATGTTTTTTAGCTCTTTCTTTCTCCCCCCCTGTATTATATCTTATTCTTAAGATTTTAAAGATTTTCAAGATTTTAACCCAATCCAATTGACCACAAAAGGTGCGGGATCTGATACGGATACGGATAAGAATATAGTTTTTTAAAGTAAGATCTCAAGAGAATTAAGTTATCAGTCAATAGTTTATAACGTGGTTGAGTATCAAGGGGAGTTTACGAGTGGGGTAAAATACCACTTTCGATTTGTGTTTGTCCAACGAGGAGGATATAAGTTTTTCATTTTTATTTTTATAACTTGGATTTAACGAAAAAATAAATTGTTAACCTTTTTTTTTTTTATTGTTAATTTATTTAATTATTATTTTAGAGTGGGAGGATTTGGTGTTTCTATGTATTCACAAGTATTCCATGCGTTAATCTCAAAGGGAGCCTTACTCGGTGAACCTTGCATTTTGAACGTTTATAAGATCATCACACATCTAATCTGATTTCTCAGAGACATAAGTAAAATACCAAGGTAGAGATCACTTTTCATAGCCTGTGATTTTTCTTAAGTGTTTTGCAAATTTCTTTTGCTCTAGACCAATCTTTTTCTTCTATTACCATTTGATAAACCCGATTCAGCAATTATTAAAAAAAAGAGGTCATACATAATCTTTTTTTTTTTTTTACTTATTTTTATTTTTATTTTTAATATTTGGCAGTCCCAAAAATAAAACTCACACAAAAACTCACGACACACTAAAGAAGAAAAAATAATCATTCATTTTTAATGTTTTCAAGTGACCAAATTTTGCAAAAAAAAAAAAAAAAATTAATAAAAATTAATAAAATTAAAATTATACAGAAACTGCACTTTCTCTCTCTGATACATATGCACCACCTACAACCAACTGCAAAAGAAAAACCATTTTAAAGAAAACATTTGAACATTTGGTGATCTTCCCAAAAAAAATTTCTTTCTTTTATTTATTGATCACCATTTATTTCAATTTTTTATCTCTTAATCTTTTTATGTCTTTTTTTTTTTCTCCATTATAGTTTTCTCTTTATTCAATTGATTCAATTTTGCATATTCACCTTTTCCATTCCTTTTAGTTGCAATTACCTTCTTAACCCAAATAGATCAGACCAAGATCCATATTGAATGATTAATTATAAAGCGTACTAAGTATTCCCCCCCCCCCATAAACAACCTCCCCACATCAATGACTGAGATTAATGAAAAGCAGAATGCATTACATCATTATACTCACAGACATCTGAACCCAAATCACGGGCATAACCATACCTCTGCACCACCACAACTTCAACGTCATCCGGTGGAAGGTGCCAGATTCACAATAGAAGATAGTCTGTATTCAAGTTCTTCTTCGGGTGAAGATACTAAACAAGCAAAGCATCGTAGAAGACTTCATCGTCCTCGTATTCATCATGTTCATAAGTCTGAACAGCCTCATGAACTGCAGCTGCTGCAACTGCAACTGCAGGAACCGCCGCAGCAGCAGCAGAATCATCATCATCATCATCAACAACAACATCATGAACATCATCAACACACAGATAATGATATGAAATTTCATAAGTTTGTTAAAAAGACATTAAACAAATTAACTCTTTCACCAGTGAATACAAATTGCACTCCTACAAGCATGAGTAATTCAATAATGTCAACCACTTCCTCATCAAGTGATATCTTTGAAAGATCTTTAGAAAATACCGGCAAGACATTCTTAACTAACCCAGAAACTCCATCTCATTATAATTTAGAAAATTATACAAGTCCGATATTAGATACAACTACGGAAATCTTAACTAATCCTGAAATCAAATTAGAACAAGTTAAATTGAACTGTTTTTGTGATGAAGAAGAAGGTGGCGGTGGTAGTGGTGGTGATGTTGATTTAGATGTTTCTTCTGATCAATCTATGGATAATATTGAAGTTCATTCTCCATTATCACAAACTATTACATCGATGCCCCTGCTGCAACCTCTGCAGCAGGGTTATTTCCAGCCGCAACAACATCATCTACAACAACTGACCTCTGCTCCAGGAGGTTCCAGTGGTGGTGCTGTCAGTGGTGCCGGTGCAGTTGCTGTTGCCGGTGTTAGCGCCGGTCAAGTTAGTGCTCCACCGGAAACAATTCGAGAATTACGACCAAGATCAAGAAGTATTATCTCACAAACTTTGATTTCTACATTAGATAATTCTCAGAGATTAAGAATGTCATCCTCGCTCTCCACAAGTGCTACTGCCCCTTCAACAATGTTACATATGCAACATCACCCAACTATGCCATTCCCATTCCCACCCCGGGCAAGTACATCACATAAAACATTTAATCAACAGCATATGCCCCCCACGGCATCACAATTATCTAGACGATCATTAAGTTTTGCTGGAACAACAAAACATTCACGAAGCAAATCACATGAATATGATGATATAAATTCTCCAACTATTGACTTTTATTCATTTGCAGAAATGATAAATCATGAAGATTTATCGAATTTTCAAGATACGGAAGAACCAACTGAAGTTGATGAAGGTCAAGAAACTGATATTTTACAACCTATACGAACTTGTGAAAGTAATTCAAGATCAATTAGAACTACAAATGATGTAGTGGAGAATAGTATTCCTACAAGATTTAGAAGAAGTAGTTATACTACTATTAATGCTAAAGATTATATTGGTGTCTTATAAATCTTTATTCCTTCCCCCGACGTCGACGTTGACGTCCACCTACCGTTAAAGTTTGCATTTACTTAGTTAGATTTGTGGTTTTATTTTATTTTATTTTCTATATATTTTTGTCTTTTCTATATTTATTCGTTATCAGATTTTAGAAACAAACTGTCTAAAAATAGCTTGATAAAGGTGGTTTGTAGAGTTGAAAAGGGATAAATCCATTCCAGGGAGGAGCAGCAATGGCATTTTTTTTATTTACGAAGTGAAATTTGAACCGAATGATCCTTGATGAATATCGGACCCGACTGATCACGGATTGAAAGGACTCCCTCAAGGAAAAAGAAAAGACAATGAAACTGGGTTTCGATAAGGGTTGTAACAACTCATCTAGGTAATATCTTGGCAGTTGTTCCGTGAATTGATTGATAATGTTGGGAGCGGGGGAGGTGGGGAGAGAGGGAGGGAAGTGTTCGGCATTCGTTCTTCAATGGAGAAAACGGTTTCAGATCAAATGATATATTTTTAATTACGCACAAAGCAATCATTGGAAAATGATTTCGACTGAAACATGAAATGAAACAGAGTTTGTTAAGAAGGGGGGAGGGAGTCGTAAACGTTTGATTAAAGCAATATTCAGAAATACACCCACACGATATAAAAGAAAAAGGAATGAACCAAAGAAACTGTGTCAATGAAATTTGTTTGTTTGAAAAAAACTTGTCATTCATTTTTATAAATAGTCATAAGTTCACTTTTACCAATGATTACTTATCATTCTATCACTTTTAACCGAACAAGTTTAGGCTTTTGTGTTCCCATTGACCTCCTCTAGCTAAAAGATAATTAGTCTCTTACGTCATGATGCCCCCCTCTGCCCACTCGAAGTTATCTTCTGTAACAGCATCAAATTACTGCCAATTGACTTATTATGTGTGCGGGTTTAAGTAAAAATGGGTTAATCCAAGAGATATCTCTTTAATTCAATCCTTGTTATCTAGAACTTATTGAAGACAATCTTATCTGTTACACTGTTAATGATTAGTGGAATTATATGTTGAAAATGCTTTTATAAGCAATCTTACACCAACAAGTCAACAGTCACGCGGACTTGTTGATGATGTAATGAAGCTTATCAATGTTTAAGCTAATGTTACATACTAAACAATCTTGTGTATAACTGATTGGATATCTCTTGATAGTTTCATCTCTTGATATCTTTCCCTTACTTGCAAATTAACATCCTTATAATAATTCCTGATATTTTTGCAACCTTATAAGTTATGATACCGTTTATAGATACCCTTTATATATCCCCTTCAGTAAGCTTCCTAAAATGATCAATCTCCATCCCATTAACACCATGGGAAATCCCATTATTGCAATGACCAAACACATACTTGTTTTCGAAAGTGTGATGTCAAACATAAATTGACTCTTATCCCTTGTATGGTCCCTTTTTCGTTAAAAAACTTACATATTTATTCAACCAAATTGACAAAACGTGAATACCTTGAAAACTATATCTGAACAGAAAGAAAAGAAACAATTAGTTTAATGAACCTTTTGCGGGTCATCTTCACTCAATCAAATTTATTCAAACTAATTTTATAGAAGAAAAAGACTGCAATTGGGATCAAGTATGTAAAGGTTTTGTTTTTAGGTTGCAAACTTTAGTTACGTAATCAACACTTGGTAGCATCTAATTAGCCTGTATATAAACATCTCGGTTAGTACACTACTTTGTTTTGAACAACAAATTTTTGAACAGCGACGTAAAAAAGAAGGGAGAGAGAAACTTTTCATGGCAGACAAAAAAGACAGAAAAGACAGAAAAGATAGAAAAAGACAGAACGGACAAAAAAGGACAAGACAAAAAAAACAGTCGAAGTTTATTTAACAAAAATTTTCAATCCTTAAAGTGATAAGACCAGACAGACAGACAGAGAGTTATTACACCCGCCGCAACTGATCAATCAATCCAATCAACTCAATCCAATTGTATCCTTATAACCATCACACTTCCAGTACTACTACTACTACTACACCCTTGCAACAACCAATCTATTCATCCCACTCCACCCCTCCTCCCTCCCCACGCACTTTTCATTCTCCGTTAT
>LQHL01001679.1:6797-25613 GCA_001655755.1 Hemisphaericaspora haegerdaliae
TAGTAGTTCCATATATACCATGTAAAATCTTTATGAATGCATTCCCTGATTCCACTTGGTTCCACTTGATTCCCTGATTCCATGCCACCTGAATCTATCTGATTCCACTTGATTCCCTGAATCCACTTGATTCCCTGAATCCACTTGATTCCCTGAATCCACTTGATTCCCTGAATCCACTTGGTTCCACCTGACACCACCAGAGTCCCTGGGTTTCATAATAGAAGAGAATTCATGGAAAATCTCCTGGTAGCGCATCATTTCTTGAAATTGAAAAAAAAAACTCCCAACAAGCAAAATAGAAAAACCATCAACAAGAAATTTCATCGTTTCCGATAAACTCATTTCCACCCCCGAACATTATCAAACATTAACGCAGTTCACCCATTAGAACATAAGCGCTTATAGAGAATAATGTACGTGCAACTACCATTTGACGATTTAACTGTCGATCCAACTCAAAAGAAACGTATCGCGTATTTCTATGATGCCGATATTGGAAATTACGCCTATGGTGCTGGACATCCCATGAAACCACATCGTATAAGAATGGCTCATTCTTTAATTATGAATTATGGATTATATAAAAAAATGGAGATTTATCGAGCCAAACCAGCTACAAAACAAGAAATGTGTCAATTTCATACTGATGAATATATTGATTTTATATCTCGAGTATCTCCTGATAATTTAGATTTATTTGCTAAAGAACAAATTAAGTTTAATGTGGGTGATGATTGTCCTGTATTTGATGGATTATTTGAATATTGTGGTATTAGTGGTGGTGGATCAATGGAAGGTGCTGCAAGATTAAACCGAGGAAAATGTGATATTGCCATAAATTATGCTGGTGGATTACATCATGCTAAAAAATCAGAAGCTAGTGGGTTTTGTTATTTAAATGATATTGTATTGGGTATAATTGAATTGTTAAGATATCATCCTCGAGTATTATATATTGATATTGATGTCCATCATGGTGATGGTGTTGAAGAAGCATTTTATACTACTGATCGAGTTATGACATGTTCATTTCATAAATATGGGGAATTTTTCCCCGGAACAGGTGAACTAAGAGATATTGGGGTTGGAAAGGGGAAATATCATAGTGTTAATGTCCCATTAAGGGATGGTATTGATGATGCTACTTATAAATCTATTTTTGAACCATTAATTTCAAAAATTGTTGAATGGTACCAACCTTCAGCTATTGTATTACAATGTGGTGGTGATTCCCTTTCAGGTGATAGATTAGGTTGTTTCAATTTATCAATGTCTGGTCATGCTAATTGTATTAATTTCGTTAAAAATTTTAATATTCCATTGATGGTTGTTGGTGGTGGTGGTTATACCATGAGAAATGTTGCTCGTACTTGGGCTTTCGAATCAGGATTATTAAACAATGTTAAATTGCCATCTGAATTACCATATAATGAATATTATGAATATTATGCTCCAGATTATAAATTAGATGTCAGACCTTCAAATATGTACAATAGTAATTCTCCGGAATTTTTGGATAAAATCTTAACTAGTATCATTACGAATTTAGAAAATACTAAGCATGCCCCATCAGTACAAATGAATGTGGTTCCAAATGATCCTGAAGATTTGGGTGATGTGGAAGAAGATACAGCCGAAGCGATGGACACGAAAGGTGGATCAGAAATGGCAAGAGATAGTATAATACAACCAGACAATGAATTCTATGATGAAGATGACAAAGATAAAGGTGATAAAATGATTATTGATGAGAACCCCATTAAAGAAGCAGAAGCATCTACTACTCAAGAAGATGTACAAGAAAAGTCAAATGTTTCAAAGTTAACTGATGAAGAATTAACTGAAATCAGAGCTTTAAATGAAGCAGAAGCATAGTTCTAGTGGTTTGTAATAAAAAAGTATGTATTATTAGATAGTGTAAACTTGTTATCCCATTGTTTGAAAGTATCTCTATGTAGCAATCCCATACAGTAGATCACACTGCATATAGAATATGGCTACTGACAGGTAACTCGATCCCATAGGTTTCTCTTGTTGCTATTCCTTATTTCACTTTTCTATTCTTGGAAAAGACAACACTCTTGCTGTTCTGAGAACTTATGTTCTCAAGAGACAAACATCACTCTAAGGATTTCATGACCTCCCACGCCATGCAGATACGATGTTGTCATTCCTAAACCTTTTTTTTGTTGCTGTCTCCTCTCACCTCTCGCCGTTGTAGGGCATTTCTTTTTTCCATCCGTTTGTAATGTGGGGACGGCGGAATGAGGCATTCTCGTGCCAGCCTTCCTCGTCAGCAACGTCATCAGCTACGTCCGCTCTCGCCAAACAGTGTCAGCAAATTTTTTTGTTTGTTGAGTGTTCACTCCCTAAACTTATTTTTTTTTTGTTAATCTGCCCCGGGATTAAGGAACTTATATTAATTGAAAACTTTAAAAGTAGTAATAATAACAACTTTAAATTATCCGAAGGAGAATTAGCTTTCTAGAAAAGATCGAGTCGTCTAAGAAATCATCCAATTCAAAGTATTTTTGCATAAACAGGTGTTTTTTTTAAGAAAACTTGGTGATGTTTAAATTATTATTTCCGAAGAGTAGTCGAATAGCAAACACATATAGTCATTCAACAAGTTTACTTCGATTCTTGACCATGCAGTCCTCGAAACCATTACTTTCAATTGAATCTTGTCAAGATTTACCAGGGGCAAAATTTCCTGAATTTATTAAAGAACCTACTGGGAAATTGTATAATGTGATTTGGAGATCTTCTCCTCCAAGAAATATCTATTTGGTTAAGAAACCATGGGACACTACGGTAAGGGAAGCAATGATCCAATTCATTAATCATTTACATCAAGAATACCCTTCAGTCAATGTAATTGTAAATGAAGATGTAGCCGATGAATTAAATCATGAATCCATAACCACCAAGAGATTATTTGATCCAAATGTAAAACATGTAATATATACTGGTACTAGACAAGAAATCGTGGAACGTACTGATTTAATGGTTACTTTAGGTGGTGATGGGACAATTTTAAGAGGTGTAAGTTACTTTCTGAATGTTTCTGTACCTCCAGTATTATCATTTGCTATGGGTACTTTAGGATTTTTATTACCTTTTGATTTTAAAACTTTTCAAGAAACTTTTCGAATGGTTTATGAATCTAGAAGTAAAGCATTACATAGAAATAGATTGGAATGTCATGTCATTAGAAAAGATCCTGGTGATAAAAATGAAAATGGAGAAATGATTCATGCTATGAATGATATAACTCTTCATCGTGGTAGTTTGCCAAATTTGACATCATTGGATGTATTTATTGATAATGAACTTTTCACAACTACATTTGCCGATGGATTAGTATTTGCAACTCCAACAGGTTCAACTGCATATTCTCTTTCTGCAGGTGGTTCAATCACTCATCCTGCTGTCCCATGTATTTTATTAACACCAATTTGCCCAAGATCATTATCTTTCAGACCATTAATATTACCTAGTGGATCAGATATTATGATCAAATTGTCATCAACAAATAGAAATCCAACTATTGAATTGACCATAGATGGAATCTCTCAACGAGATTTACAAATTGGAGATGAAATTCATGTTACTCTGGATCAACATTTCCCAAATACAAGTCATAATATAGAAGAAAAGAAAGGGTGTGGGATTTGGTGTATTGGTAAAGGTCCAAATGATTGGACTAAAGATATCAATGAGTTATTGGGGTTTAATAGTGGATTTAGAGGACAAAAGAGCAAGCCTCAACATTTGTAAGAATATGTTACCAAACAATATTTATCGAATTATTCAAAAATCTTTCTGATTGACTGGCAATAACGTAATAACGATTGCAATAACTCATACTGAAAACGACGCCGAGAACGATACATACACCAACACTGATGATATATCTCACTTCCACAATAGCGCTGTGCTTTCCATCAAAAGTTGAAAAATTAATATTGATAAGATCAAAGGTCAGATTGAAAGTATAATACAGGAAGTATTGTTCAATCATCGAAATGAATCTTAATCTGCTGCGGGCAACAATGATATACAAAGTCCTACACAGTGAGAGCAGACCCTCCAGAAGAAAACTGCGTGTAATGAAGAAGATAGGTGCAGAATTATGTCACCGGAAGGCTACCTAAGTGTAATTATGATACAGCAACACTATATGGACAGTATCAACCTCTTCGGCTAGTATCCAGACAGGAGTTACCCCACCCCAGTTCTGCATGATTCACCAGCGTTGTCTTAGTCGCTTGTTAGTTGTGTTTATTAAGATCATATTTTTGAACATTTGAAAATTAGTGTGTTGCGTGCATTCATTGTATCTCACTTTCACTTACTTTTCTTGTAGTTTTTTGTTTTTGATTCTCCGCGTTTGTAGTTTATTACCTTTCGGTCAGTATTTCAGTTTGTGAATCCCATGGTTTTTGAATCCTTTTTTATTCTTAGTTTTTCTGTAGCTATTCCCAATCAGTTGCATTGGAAGACATAGTTAATACCTCCTGATTACGTTATAGATCTTTATTAGACCCAGATGTATATAAAAAGAAGAAATGGATACGTAATTTTAGATCTAAATTAAAACAAGAGAGGTTTCAGAATCGTAAAAAGATAAACGATTTGACTGACATTAACATAGAAAGGGAATATGCTTTGGCATGTAAGGAACAATCAAACCTTGAGAAATCTTTAGTATTTCAATTCAATCAAAGGTCATGATGATATGTCCAACTTGGAACTACTGCATCCCCTAGTATTACTTTATTTATCATGTTAACGGGGGCAAGACTTGCTTGTAGCAAGCGTATTAACGAAATCAAAAGTGTGTGATCATTTACAAATAACGGATGCTGGATTTTGGTTTGTCATACCAGCCAAAAACTTATTAGTTGTCTCTATATTATAAAGTGTAACAAGAACTTATCCATAGCACCACTCATAAACCTATTAAATTCGAAAGCAACTTCTTGATATTCTACCAATTTCGATGAAGGTGCACATTTGGCTATCTCATTCTGAATTTCTTTACTCCTTTGAACCTCTCCCGAACTGTGTTACTGAATACCTATATAAGTTTCTTCTCGTGTCACAATAGAATAAATTACTCAAAATAATCTAATTCGAATAGAAGAGTTCTTATTAGATCTTCATTCCCTTGAATTCGCGACACCAAGATATCAACACCCTCCAAACCTTCCGGGTACACTCTAGTGTTGGCAAAGACAGCCAACGCCTGGATTAATAAAGGGAGGTCTTCTATTGGAATTTGATCATTTTGAATAATTTATTCCATTGTGACACTAGATGTAGCCTATATAGTTGTTCAGTAACACTATTAGTAAGGGTTCTCTGGAATGAAGGAATTCAAAATATAATAGCAAAAGGTTCACAGTCATTGAGAGTGGTGGAATATCAAATAGTTTCGGTTGAATTTAATAGACCTTCTGAATACCATTTTTAGTCTAATTTATTCACGGAAAAGGAAAAGAAAAGTAGTTGTAAAGAATAAATCAAGTGGACAGCCAAAATGAATCTATTAAATACGTAGCCTTGAAGAATCAATTAATTAGGCAGCCAATAACTAAACAATGGAAATCAAAACAAAAAATTTGCAACAAGAACGACCCAATTTAAAAAAATTCACACATTCTACACATCCACTGTCATGATAACTTTCGAAATGAAATAAGGGCAAAATATGACAGGCTACTGGGGGGTAGTACTTAATCCCAGCTTTCTAAGAGTATGACGACCTAAAACCAAATATGCGCAATATAAGGTAAGCGGGTAGGCTGAATTTAATGACGGGTTCATTAGATGGAAATACTATTCATACAACATGATTTAAAGTAAATATATAGACAGCATTGTAGTGTACATTAATCTTGATACAAGATTAATGAAAATAAGACTAAGGAAATAACAAATCCTCTTATATTTGACTACTTCCTAAGTCATTCACTAACGTATTAAATACAATTTGTTCCGACTGTTGACATTCAGGAGATCTAACTTAAACGTCAGTAACCAATACGCAAATGCAAATTACACAAAGTAAAAAGCAGAGTGACATGAAAGTGTTGTATCACAGCAAAATAGAATCACGAACTTTTCTGTCCAGCGAGTCTATCCTGTGGTAGTAAGAGCCAGGTATTCGGCAATCAAAATTTCAAGATGCTCGTTTGAAACTGATGATAATAACTTATATATGCTCGTAGTTTCGTTTGGTTTTGAACATATCAATATTCTGTTTCGAATAAGATACTGAGGTGTCGCTACGCCTACGCTATCTTCACGAAATTTCAGAAGGAAAGAATATCAAATCTTAGATTTGCCCAAAACAAGATCATAGGGCAAATTCATTGGAGTTCCATACCACAATCAAAGAGATCAAGGATCATTAAGAGTAACATCTAGATTTCTCATGAGATATTGCATTACATATAGGCTCATTTCATTTTTGCAAAATCAGCTACAATTTTTAGTCATTATAATAGCGCTACCTGAAGTTTTGTTTGGTTGAAATAATTAGTACTAGAATTTGACTATGTTCCGGATGATTTAGTTAACATAATATATAACCAAGTAGTCTTTATATCATCAGCTCCTACTATTCATTAGGTTCCTAAAGAGATCCACATTAGTTAGTTCTAAGTATTTTCTGGAAATATAGTTCCCAGAAACTTTAATCTCGTTTGGCTGACGCGTCTTACAGACTTTTTCCATTTAAAATATCGATCCACAAATCTGTACTTTATTTCAGTCAAATCTATTTCCACCTATTTCAGCATTATAGCTATATTCCAGACATGAACAGCGTAGTAGGGAAGATGTGTTTTAGGACCGATATTCCGCTTGATATCCAATACATTTTAACGGAAATGGGGTATGCAAAACAACTTATTATTTCCTATACCAAGACGATTAGGTTTGTTTTTACAGAATTACCTAAAGTCTTCAAGAATGTATATAGTGTTGATGATATTCCCCAACCTGATTTACTGAAAATAGAGAAGTACATTGATCTTATTGATAAATACCAACAACGCTTCAAAACTTTAAGTAATTTTCAAGAAGTCTCGCTAGCATATAAGAAACTTCATAGATCAATGATTCCCGAGCTAGAGGAAGTGTCAAGGTATATTCGAACAGTTGCCGAAGGAGATGATGTTTGGTTTTTACACTCATTCTTGGAGACAGCATTACCATTACCGATAGTGGAGAGTGGTATGCATTTCAAGAGTAGGGGCATACAACTGGCTAATGGGGCTACTGATGACGATTATAGGAGCGGGATGGAAACCATGGTGGATGGAGTGATGATGCTTTCATCTCTAGACGAAACTATAAACACGTTTAAAAAAAGCGTGAGATTATTGGATTCGGTATATCCAATTGAAAAAGATACGAATGAGGTTTTCAAGATTGCTTATATCAAGCATTTCCGTAATCCTGAAATGATTATCGAGAAGCATAGTAAAACTTATAAAAATAAGTTTCTTGAATATTTGAAAGAATCAAAAAAATGGGATTTTAGTAAAGATGTCATGAAAGCCTCAGAGTTTTTGATTGAAAGTTTGGATCAAGCTGAATGTACTGTACAACTTATATCCGATTTTCAAAACAACCTTAAGAGGAAAGCAATGATTGATAAAATCGATTTGCCAAGCTTCAAAAATGCAAAGGAAAATTTACAACCTACAGTGGACAGTGTTAAGAAGGTGTTTATACAACTCGGATTGTCCAAATTGTTTAGCAGAAAGGGACTCTTAATCCTACAAGCATTGTTTAAAAAGGTGTATCAATTTATGTTCGAATTCTATGATACTTTTGAGTATGCTTTCCCTGAAAGTGGTCGATACCTAGATGAACCTAAATTTTTGCTACATTTGCACAATTATGCAACCAAATTAGAAACGTATGTTGAAACCATTTCTCAAGCTGATTATAAATGGAATTCACTTTTCGGTGCTTATCGTGGAGAGTTTATTGAGAACGCGTGCGATTTACAATTATCATTTTTCATGGTAGATACATATAATGCGGCTATTTCCGGAGATAAACAAATTCTTGATCTTCAACAGGCCAGGAGTTGCTGAGTCTTTTCAGGAAATGATGGTAATCCAATTTTAAATTAAATAGTAAACAAAATAACGAAATAATATACGAAATTTCGATGTAATTCATTTTTCACTCTTGTGATCCCTGAAAGTAGATACTTTCTATAAAATTTTATAGTTCCCTGTACCTATCTGTACCTTGTGCAGAGTTAGAACCTGAAAGGCTAAAGATATAGCCTGATGGCAAATTATGGCCTATAAGTTTGAATCTGAGATCAGTCTCGTTTAGTTATCAAATATGTCGCATAATTAATAAATGTCGTAGATTCAACACGACATTACTTGATGGGTTTTTGTTAATTGAATAAATTCTACCTTCTTTCCCTCTTTAACTTTTAACGATCAATCAATCTTTGTTCGTAAACTTTTTTTTCTTATTGTTCTCCAGACCGCACTTTGTCAACAAAGGGATAATTTATTTTTCTGTCTCTCTCTCTCTCCCCCTCTGTTCCTCTCTTTCTCTATATCTCTCCCATCTAGGTGAAACGACTGACTGTCTAATCATCATCATCATTAGAATCATCCGGCCGATCCTGATTATTATTATTATTGTTTTTGTTTTTGTGTTTTTAGATTGGAATGCGTTTAGCCAATTATTTCTTCGGTATTTTATTTTTCCAATTGTATTGACGATATTTTATATGCGGAGATACAAATAGAAGTAGAAACAGTTACGGGAGAGAATATGTCATTAGTCACATTTTAGTTGAAAGTGGGTTTCTTTTAGAAGGGTTTTGTTTTTTCGATTGTTTTCGATAATTTGCTCTTTTTCAACTTCCACTTTAGTTGACCGCGTATAGTTAACTGATTCCTCTTTCATCGTGTTGCATTCCTCATACTCCCCCCCAAAATCACATATTTTTGTTTTGTTCCTTCCCTTGCCTATATGTGCTTGTGGTTATTGTTTATGTGTCCCCAGTTTCATCTGTAAATTGCGATTGAAACCGTCAAATACTGCACTGCATATAATGGAATACAAAGGAACAAGGGAAAAAGGAATTTGTCTAAGTTTCATCACTTTTAAACAGGGGGTGTGGATTTTTTATTTATTTCACCCCGTCAATCAAATGGGTGAGTGGGCAAAATAGGGAAAGTTAAACTTTATTTTAGAAACTTTAAATTAGCAATGTTCTTATAGGGGAGATAATCTGAATTTCCTTTACAATTGTTTTTAAAAAAGAATACCGAGTATATTTTACTGTTATTCTGGTACAACTTTCCTTAAGGAATAATCTTACTATCGATGCATGTTCTCAAAAAAACAAAAGGTCTACCCATGATGTTTTATGGATATCTAAATCTTATGCCTTCCGTTCCGTAGAAGATGTTAGTGAATGACACTTTTTGAATTGCTCCACTTAAAAAAGGAATTTTTTTTTGGTGCAAGAGTTAAGTAGGTAACATTTTTTTGTTTGCACCCCCCCCTTATACGGGTGAAGGTATTTTTTTTTTCTGGTTCTTTGTTTCGCGATTTCATCATTCGGGATATTTTGCGAAACATATTTTTCTTCGTTTCGTCCTATCTGCACATGCACAAGCCCATCTGCACCCCCCATTTTACTTTGTTTATATGGTGAATAGATAGTTTCCCTTTTGCGCATTTCTTAACACCCAAATGATTATAAACCGATTTTAAATATCCTTTAGTACTAATCTCTCAAAATTGGGAAAGGCTATGTTAAACACATTATCCAGCCACACTAATTCTTCTGAAAGTAAAAGATCTATAATTTCAATACTTGTATTCTTTCGCACCCCCCTTGTTGCGCAAGATTTAATTTTGCTGTGCACAATTAATTTAAAATATTTTCTTGAATTCAGCCAAATAAAATGTTTTCTTTTTTTTTTTTTATAAATTTTAAAAGAATTTTAAATTATTAGAATCCCGATTCAAAATAAAAATAATATCGTTGGTCAGTCAATTAGTTTAATTGTTAAATTCCACAAAGTGTTATTTGTCTTACAGGAATCAAATGACGGCTGTCATGATACTTTAACTTTCACTTCACATAATAACAACAAACATACTACCCGGAATAATAGCTGGATTAATGTGTACTTATCTATTTATAGCAATAACACAGTGTTTTTTTTTTAGATATTCTCCTTATTGTAGGGTAGAGTAGGGTACCTCAAAATTTTTTTTTTGTCATGGTCGGTTGTCAATTTTATTTTTGGTTTAGCCTTTTTTCTTTTTTAAAATATTTTTTTCCTAAACTTGTTCCCTGTTTTTGTCTGTCTTTTTTTCGATTTACGTTTACTTCTATTCTAAACATCATTTTCTTCTGTCCAGTTTTTCTTTTTTGATTCTTCTTTTTTTTTTTTCCAATATACCACCACCTTTTCTTCTTGTCATTTTTAGTAACAATCCCTTCATATCAAAAAAACAAGAGAAGCAACATAGACAGTCAGCCAATTATAGTTTAGTCGGTTGTTTAGTGTTTTTTTTTATCCAAGGCAATTTTATCAATACAATTTTCATCAACAAGAAACTCAACAAATTTTTTGTTCTTTTGTCTGTTGTTTTGTTAATAGGTTCCAGTATTTTTTTCAATTCGAAACCAGACATTTCCTGTATTTCTAATTAACAGGGGACTAATTAGTTCAGACAGACATTTTACATGATGTACGCGACACAGCATCCACAGCAACTTCCAATGGGTGCAAAACCTTTGAATGGGGGAATTCACCAAGCACTCACACAACAGCAAGCCCAACAGCAAGCTCAACAACAAGCTCAACAGCAAGCTCAACAGCAAGCACAACAACAAGCGCAACAGCAAGCACAACAGCAGGCACAGCAAGCACAACAACAAGCACAACAACAAGGTGCTCCTGGTTTAATAACTGCCGCAGCTGCCGTAGTCGCCGCTAGTGAAGCACAACAACAACAAGCCCAAGGTCCCACCAATATTCTTTCTGAAACTACTGCAGGTACATGGTTGGCCATTGGTTCCTTAGCTGAAAGCTTAGGAGATATGGAAAGAGCTTTAACTTCATATGATTCTGCCTTGAGACATTCTCCTAATAATCCAGATGCTTTAATTAAATTGGCTAATGTTTATCGTTCTAAAGATGTATTTTTCAAAGCTGCTGAATTGTATGAACAAGCATTAAACTTCAATCCTGAAAATGGTGAAACTTGGGGTTTATTAGGACATTGTTATTTGATGTTAGATGATTTACAGAGAGCATATGCTGCCTATCAACGTGCGTTATACTATTTGGATAATCCAAATGTTCCTAAATTATGGCACGGTATTGGTATCTTGTATGATAGATATGGTTCATTAGAATATGCTGAAGAAGCATTTGTAAGAGTATTGGAATTAGATCCTCATTTCGATAAGGCTAATGAAATTTATTTCCGTTTGGGGATTATTTATAAGCATCAAGGTAAATTGCAACTGGCTTTGGAATGTTTCCAATATATTTTAAACAATCCTCCTCATCCATTAACTCAACCAGATGTTTGGTTTCAAATTGGTTCAGTATTAGAACAACAAAAGGATTGGATGGGTGCTAAAGAAGCATATGAAAAAGTATTACAAGTGAATCCACAACATGCTAAAGTATTGCAACAATTAGGATGTCTTTATTCTCAAGCGGAATCTAACCCACCTACTCCAAGAGCTGGTGTTACTCAACCTCCATTTCAACAAGATTTAAATATTGCTTTGAAATATTTAACCCAATCTTTGGAAATTGATCAAAGTGATGCTCATTCCTGGTATTATTTAGGTAGAGTTCATATGATTAGAGGAGATTTCAATGCTGCATATGAAGCATTCCAACAAGCGGTTAATCGTGATTCAAGAAATCCTACTTTTTGGTGTTCAATTGGGGTCTTATATTATCAAATTAGTCAATATCGTGACGCATTGGATGCTTACACCAGAGCAATTAGATTAAATCCATACATTAGTGAAGTTTGGTATGATTTGGGTACATTATATGAAACTTGTAACAATCAAATTAGTGATGCATTAGATGCTTACAGACAAGCTGAAAGATTAGACCCAGGTAATCCTCATATTAAATCTAGATTGGATCAATTGATTAAATATCAACAAGAAGGTAATACCCATCCTCCACAACCTCCACCAGTTTCTCAACAACCTAGATTACCTCAAAGTATGGTTTTAGAGAGCAACCAACCTCCACAACAACCACCTCAGCAACAGCAACAACAGCAACAGCCTCAACAGCCTCAGCAACCGGTTCAAGCAATGCAACAACAACAACCACCAAGACCACAAATTGGTAACCAACAAGGTCCACCTCCACCTCAATTGATGGCAGGACAAGTTGGTCAGCAATTACCACCACCACCACCTCAGCAACAGCAACAACAAGGTCACCCGCTTTCACACCCATTACAACCAGCCGGGGTACCTTCGGGTCCATTAGGTCCACAATTGCAACCTCAACCACCGCAGCAACAATCTCCAATCCATCAAAGCGCTTATAAATCATCACCACCAACTCTTCTGCAAATTAACAATCAGGCTGCTCAACAACACCAGCAACAACAACAACAACAACAACACCAACCAGTCCAGCCAATTGCTATCCCTCCAGTTGTTCAAGAAACTCAGAATCCGAGTTCTACCCAACTAGGCCAACCCCATCAATCAGTTCCAGTAGTTCAACCTCCTCTTCAGCAACCTGCTGTCCAACAACAGGCTCCATCATATCAACCACCACAACCGATCACTATCCAATCACAACTCCAACCTACCCCTGCCATTAAAGTCTCATCTACACCAGGAACAGTCTCGATAAGTGCATTAAGTGACACCACCTTAGAAGGTACACCAAGTGGACACGAGGCTAGCAAATCTGCCACCCCAGCAACCAAAACATCACCTACACCAATGTCAGGTCCACCTCGTGTGGAACCAACATCAGTTGCAACACCAGCACTGAATGTTAACCCGGAAGTGGCACAACCTGAGAGTGCAAAGAGAGAATTAGAAGACAAGACAGATGATAAAATTGTGAAGAAGCCAACTACTGGAGAACAAAATGGAAATTCATTAAGTTCTTTGATGAACGCAGCTAATGCCGCCGCCAGGGAGGAAGAACAAGCAGCTAAAGCTGCGGCTAAACCACCTACTCCTCCACAACAAACTGCCACCACCGTACCAGTTGTTCCAACCACTTCTGAGCCTGTTGTTGCGCCAGTTGTCAAGGAAGCTACTCCTTCTCCTGCCCCGGTTACTGTTAAAGAAACTACTCCAGTTCCAAATGGACACGATGAAAATAAAAATGTTGAAAGTCCAGCTGCAATTTCCGATGGGGTTCCACAATTTTCTACAAATGTCACTGGGAAAGTAACAGAGGAAGGAAAGAAGGAAGTTGAAAAGGAAGGTACTCCTGGGGTTGTTACTCCTGTTGCTGCGGTTGCTTCCCCAATTGCCCAAGTTGCTCCAGGTGCTGTGGCTGCTACGACTCCTACAGCTTCGACTCCTCAAGCTACAAATGACGACGATGATGAAGAAGAAAAGGTAAAACAGGAAGATGGCAGTGTAGAACCACCAATGAGAAAAGTTGAAGAAGATGAAAATTATGATGATGAGTGAAGTTCATGAACTTGTACGTTTAGATGAGAGACTTTTGTTGAGATTATTTTTTAAAATCATTCCTTTTTTTTGTATATGTACGATCTATGTATTCTAAGTAATTATGTATTTTTATTTGAACAGCGTTATTAGTTAAAAGAAATAGAACCGAGCTAATGTAGAGCTATGAATATAAATATGGTGTTGTTGGATATTGAAATTCGTATTGTTCCCTAAATGCAATTTCTGCAAGTGCATTTTCAAAATCATCATCTTCACTATCGTCATGATAATTAGAATCAGCATTTCCAAGAGAAAATTCAAATTCATGATCAACGGGATCTTCATCATTGTCAGAATGAAGATGATTTTCCAGATGATCAGTACTACCGTGATCATATTCCTCATCAACACCATCATCATTACTCTCACTATCAGGTTCTTGACCATCTCCATATACTTTATCTAAAATATTTCTAATGTCATCCAAATCATTGAAATCGACTGCCTTAATTTTCGTCATTTGATTAGCCTTAATTTTACAAAGGTACAATTTGACCAATTCACTGCTCATAGCTACTAGGATAAGTCCTGTTATATTGCTCAATAATACATATTTCTCAGGAATAAGCTTCTTTTCTGAAAGAAATTTGGAAATAACTGGTACTAAAACTTGTCCAATTTTCGAGGAAACATATGGCCAACAAATAGTTGTCAAGGCAAATAATGTTTTTGACTTTGCTGAAAAATTAAGGGAATAGTCATTTTTAACACTTGTTATAGTATAATAATAAGTTAATATCAATCTTAATTTAGCATAAAAGAAGAACGAATGTCCAAAAGTCTTAGCAAAGTCAATTCTCTTTTTAATATACTTGCAAATTGACGATATTATTGGGATTCTATTAATCATCCAAGTTTTTGATTCAAGTTCAACTTTCTCATTACATAAACCAAATGCTTTATCATAAAGTGCAGACATATCATGAACTTCGGTACTCAATTTTTCTAATTTATCAATTTCTACTCCTGACAAATTGTTGGCAATATCTCTTGGACGAGCATACATGGTCATATTAAAGTAAGATCGGTTTATGGTCAACCTATAGATTAAATCATATGTCCATCGAAGTGGAATTAACATCGATATAATATTATTTGTTTTCCATAGGTTAATTCCTTTCAATAGATGAATTCCTTTCAAAGATGTCAAACTTGGTGATTTGAATACATCTATAATTTGTGATTTTAAATTATTGGAGATTCCTCTAACTAATTCATGATTTCCCAAGGATGAAATATATCCAGCGATCATCAATTCTGTAGACCATGAATTGTATTTATTGTTACCAAAAAAACAATCAAAAATTGATGAAGATCTTGCTCGATAAAGTATAACGGGTAAAAGTGGGATCCTTGAAAATTTCATGGGATCAATAAGCCCTTTATTTAATGCTTGTTCTAATGTATCAATTGAATAACTTGATGGACTTCCAAATAAAATTCGTGATAATGCTCCATAGGCAGTCTTATCGCCAAATGCTGATTTTTTACTTAAAGTTTGAACTAATAATGGACCTGGGATCATACAATCCATCATTTTCATCCCACATGAAGTTAATCCGATATACCCCATTGATAAGATTCCTGTGAGCGCCGAAGTAATGGATAAAAATGCTCCACCATATAAAATAATAGTTGTGGTTGAAGATTTTATCCCTGTTAAGAATGCCAATAATCGGGATCTATACATTGTAAATATGATGTTGTTCTTACATTGGGGACAAGGAGCCACTATATAAACAAGATAGTTATCAGTTTTCTTTCTTTTATGATGACTGATACGAGGAAAAGGTCCATCTGGAATGGGACTCGGTGTAGAGGATCCATTCTCAGGAAATGCTCCAGGGAAGGTCGCAGGTGTTCCATTATCATTGTTATCGTCATTAATTTGATCTGACTCGTTGCCATTCTGGTCATTTGTAGTACCTCTTAACCAATTAGTTATGGCGTCTGCTGAAATATTTATGTGAATATCAGTTTGTCCATCTTGTTGAACAGAAGGCGCGCCAACACCAATATCTTCAATATGTGAATCGCCGGAAGTTCTATGGTTATGACGATGATACTGACCTCCTCTTCTTGCATGTAGTATATGTAGTTTGTTTGTTGGGATTGAATTAAACCAATCTAATAAACATTTTCTATGAGCAACTAATGAACAAGTAGAACATGGCGAAAGAAGATCTTTTGCATCCTTTAAAGTTCCAAAAGGAGGTACATCTGTTTCACCACCTAAGCAGAAACTACAAACTTTGTCACTTGGTGACTCTTGATCGGTCATGTTTAGTATGTTTAGTGTGTAACTTTGGGGTTTGGTTTTCCAAATAGAAGTTAATTTGTAAATTCTTTTATTTTTTCTTTTGGGGCGAGAGGAGGACCGAGGTGGCGGGGCTGAAATGATAGTTTTTAAGGGTCTTTTTACACTTGAAGCTTCTTATTACAACACACAGAGAAACAAGACTAGAACTGTTCAGGTGTATATTGCTGTATACAGATGCATGACTATATATATATTTATGGCAGAAGTAAGAAACAGAAATGTTATACTTCTTTAGCTAATTCTAACCCAACAGCAAAATGATACAATCTGGCATCAACATTACAATTCTCTTGTTTCATTACACTTTCTAATTCCAGTAACAAATTATCTAAAGGTAAAGTAAATGTTATTATATATTCACCTTCTTCCAATTGTGGGTGTGGATTTTGATTATTTGGATCGTCTAAGTCAACATCAACATATGCCAACACCATATTAGCATTAGTCAATCCTGGATCACTAAACATCATATTTGATTTCTTTCTGAATGTACCATGATATCCAGTTTCTTCAAGCAATTCTCTAACAGCAGTAGACTCGATTGTTTCCTTTGGATCAATTAAACCAGCAGGTAATTCAATAATAACATTTTCTGTTGGAGGACGGAATTGTTTTACAAGAACAATTTGTCTTGGTTTTGTTTCACTATGTAATACAGTCACGATCGAAACAGCATCAATATTTATTTCTGTACATCTAGTTGTTCTAATTGCCATTTCCCATACTCTATCTTTACCATCAGGATCTTGATAATTGATTTTTCTGGTTTGAATCCATTTTCCTTGTTCAAGAGGTTCTACTGAAGTAACCTTTGCCTTAAATGGAGAAGCTTTAACGATTGTTGATGACATTGTACGACGTGGTATGTATCTTAATGTTCTCTTTGCCAATGATCTAATCATGAACGTTAAACCGTGTTTATTTCCTCCCCCTATGACTAAGAACTTTACAAAATTTCAACTCCGTCTAATTCTCCGGACCCGAAAAAAACCCTCAAGATAATTTTCCTTTGTTGCAAAACCGTTCCCTCATTGATTACTATGAATGGTCAATTGCTATTTCCTTGTGGTGGCTTTTATGGGGTTTTCAAATAATAACACTTGTTTCAGCCCAACATATCCAACAGTATATTGTCAATGCAATAAATTTATTACTGGTTCTGAACTTGTGCTTCTTTTACGCTTTTCTTCCTCCCCCTGTTCATACAAATTGAACAATTGAACGAAAAAAAAGTAACTGAAGAGTAAAAACTTACAAGAGAACACTACAAGAAAGAAAGATAGCTAAGTCTTCATCACTTTCAAGTTTCAAGTAGCCTTATACACATAGAACCGAGATCTAAACCACATCCCTTCGGTCTTATAGAATAGATAGAGAAAGAAAAACATATACCATCATCATTGTTTGCATTTAAAAATAAAACACCATGACAAAACAACAAGAAGAACTCAATCAAATAAAAGCAAAAATTCAAGAACATTTAATATCATCAGGTAATTACGATATAATAAATAAACAACTTAAATTACAGCTATATGAATCTGGATGGTTTGATAAGGTTTCTCAAATTGCAAGTCGAGAATTAAATGAAAATGATCAGAATTTTGATCAATTATTTTCATTTGTTAAACCAAAAGCTGAAGAATTAGTACCTGAACAAGTTAAACAAGATACCTTGGAAAGAATTAGACAATATTTAGATGGTATTATTCAATAGTATCGATAAATCTTGATGGGCTTATCACCTTGGAAAAACCCCAAGGATCAATTGGAAATGAAAAAATCCGTTCTGGAAACACGAGGGCATTAGAAATGTCAAATTATTGATGTAATTATGTATGTATTTGTAACGAATAACACAGTATAAACTATGCGGCGAGATCCACCAAACCCCAATTAAATTTAATGAATCAAATTTGAAAATTATCCAGTTTATGTACAATGAACATATTGTAATATGTCATTATACCTACCAACTCTCTTTTTGGTTCACTACCACCTACAGTACCGTTAATCTCGTGGTGTAAAATAACCTGCAACCTACTGGTTTAACATGCATCTCTCGAATATAGTTATTCTAATACGTCATCGGTAAACCTTTGTACTGACCCTTATGATAGGCTCATCTTTCGAGGTATGTTCTAGTAGCACGTTGATGGAAGTGAACCAATTGTTACCTATCTGTTAACTCTACCGTTTTGACTTGGAAGAAATCCAGACCAGGCTTCATTTAGACTCATGTTGATTTGATTCGGCTACTGCTGTTTCCCTGTTTATAGAAGTTGAGTTCTCCTGTCATCCATGGGTGATAATCCAGCAACTGCAGAAACATCCATCACTCGTGACACTGATTTTCTTGAGTGAACTTGTCCTGCTTCTCTAGGGTGCATAGCCATAGTGATTCACTTGTAATAGCTGCCAAAAGTTAGAAAAATGCGAGAACATACATAAAAATTGCAACCATTGTTTTCATGGCTTGAAGTCAAGAAAAAGTAGCTTCAGAAATAATCAAAGAACTATAGACTTAATTAAAGATGTTAACTAATTTACTATTTGACCCGAGCATAACTTCTAATGACATTGCAGAGAGTGATAATATCCCTTGTAAGGAATGGGCTGAATGTAAATTCAAAAATCTTCAACAAAGATATGTCGCGCGACATTCTCTTAATGAAATGTCGTATCCAATCACCATCAATAAAAATTTGCTGATTCCCTTTTCTCTCTC
>LQHL01001631.1:4436-21954 GCA_001655755.1 Hemisphaericaspora haegerdaliae
AATATTCCATTAATAATCAAGATTAACCGCTAATCAGGTTAAATACTATTAGTTCCAGTTGGTTACATTCGAAAGATGCAACTCTGAAACGTATAACCAATTATATTAAATATAAGCAAATTACAGAAAGTAAAATGCAAAGCGACATAAGTGTCGCGTGTCGCAGTAAACTCAAATCACAGAGTTTTGTGAGAAGTGAGTTTATCCTGTGACAGTAACAATAGAAAAAAAATAGCAACGGATATGGGTAAATGTAGACTATTTCTTTGAAACAGAAACGGTCAAATCGGGATAGCTACCCTGAGTCTTAATACGTATATTGAAAAAAGGATAAACATAATAGGTGGAGTTTACTATATTGACAAGCAAGACCTTTTGTACTTCTTAATTTCTACGCCTTTTCAGATTCCGTATACGAGTAAAATGAGGTTCAATAGCAACAACCTTTTCATAAATACTTTTAAGACCTCCATTAAGAACTTCGAAATCTTCAGGATCGATGTCCTTTTCTGAAGGGTCGACTTTCAACATTTCATCAAGAACCCTTTTCATGGCCATATTCCGATCCATGTAGTTATCATGTGGTTGCTCATCTATAACAACTTCAGAACTATTTTCCAGCAAAGAACGGAAACCTTCTTCTCTATAGTATTCATGTATATCTATATTGGGGATATTTTTATCAAATGTTTCAAACGGAATATTCAAAGCTATGTATCTAGTATTCCCTGGAATTAATGGGCCATATTCATGGCTATTTTCATGCCAAAGTCTTTTACAACGGAACCAATTTTTTTTTCAAAAAAATCATCTTCCATTTCGGTATATTCATTGATTGCTTTTATAAGATTCATACTCTCACACTTGGAAAATCCCATTCGAAAGCCTTCATAAATACCCAATCTAATCTTCAACTTGATATTGATGATTTTGGTTGCAATATATTTTGTATTGAAAACAATTCTTGTTACTATCAATTTTCCGTGAAGGCATATTCATTATTCATCATTCATCTTTTGATCAACAAGTTCATTAGGGATGACTATTTTCATTCTATCATCTTGCTCGGGACTATTTCAAGTATTGATCAAATCCTATGATTTATTGATCTTGCAATTCTATGGAATGTTGATTGGCTTCAATTTCAAAATAAATCTTGGAACAGTGTTTGCATTTGTTACAAACTTTCATATTAGTTGATCAAACCATCTACAAGCTTCGTCCCGTTGTGCTTTCATTCTTGATTATGTTAGATTATGCTAAATTTGATGGGCTAATAAATGGACTTGCCAATGGATTTTTTGAAACTTCCCGTCTAGTCATGTTGTTTTGTAGATTTTGAAGAACTTCAATGACTAAAAGAATTGTCGCCCGGTAATGCTCTAAGTTTGATTGTTCATAATGGTCGTAGGTATCTGTAGGGAAAGAAGATGATTGTTTGAAGATTGATTTTTTCATCAAAGAATTAAATCTTCTGCATGTGAAAAAATTATGTATTGTAATTAACCTTTAAGGTCATCTAATATTCTATGGAGAGAACTACTTAATGAATGTCCTACGAATACCCGTGGCCAGGACGTCGTCTATAATTATATAGATTTGTCAATTTATTGCTTCCTTGGAGTTATGATGATACTGCAAGAAGAAGCCCAGTAGTTAAAACAATTGTATACGGTTGAAACTGAAGATATCCCAACCCAAATAGTGATATATTTACTGAAATCCTTTGTTAATTCTACCATTTATCGACTAGTTTTACTATCGTCTACTCAAACCTTGTTAATTGTGGATCATTTCTAGTGGCTACAAGCGTAGAACAATTTTCGAATAAGTTATACAACAAATTGGAAGCTGAAAAGTTATAAAGTCGTTATTATAGTTAGATAGAAACGAAATTGTTGAAACGTCTACCTGACCATAATAATACAAGCAGAGACTATTTTTATTCAAGAAATATTCATCAAATTAAGCTGATTAGTATTTATAGAAGTGTATGAAGTTAACCGTATTCCCACCTATTTCACAATTTTCACATAAACTTAAGAAGAAGAGTTTTCAGTTTCATTGATTTCTGGTTTACCTGGACTTAATTCATCTCTGAATTCATGTTCAGATGGAGTGAATAAAGATGATTTCCAAGTTTTGTCGACCTTCAAGTATAATTAATCAACTTGTTCTAAAGTTGAACCTCATAAACGAAGAGGTAAACAAAGAGGAAACCAATAACATTACGTTCACCCCAAATGAAAAAGACCTTAGAATTGGCATTCGCTGGACCATAATCAACCATGTATGGAGTAGCGTAACCAATGGCATAGTTCCATAGCCAATTAGAAGCAGTACAAACAGCATTGGACTTTTGTCTGACATAAAGGGCGTAAGATTCGGCAAAGACAGCCCAGCAACGAGGATCCCAGGTAATCAGCAATACCACCAATGAAGAGAGAAGTGGAAGCAACCAAACAAATGTTAGCAGCTTTAGAATCTGCGGTAACATTAGTGGCAACAATTAATTAGGCAGCGGCCATGACAGCTGAACCACATATTAGTTACTTTCTCAATATGTTCAATTAAAGCAAAATTTTAGAGCACTAATGTAAACTTCAGTTTGAAAATTGTTTGGTGTCCAAATCTCTGAAAAAGAATATCCTGATTCTCGGTATGACATTATGAAACTCGAACGTAGCCCATTGTTTCAAAGAATTGGGAAGTTAAACGGAATGTATTATACCTCAGGGTGACCCCTCTGAAAATTGAAATCTTTTGGGAAGAGATATTCCCTTTTACTTGATTTGAAACTGTCTTTCATAAAGGATATTAACAATCGTCAAAGCCAATATGCACAGGTAACTATTAAAGAAATTTATTATCTACACATAGATTTGTACAAATAAGACAATCCATAGTAAACAGACTATCGTAAGAAATCCCTTAAATAAGATCCTAACTTGTTTGCTCCATCTTCTAAAGCATCCTTCAAAACGTCTAGATCCTGATTAGCATTCCCTGAGAATCTGGATGCAAACTCCCTAGCACTTGCTTCTAAATCTCCCAACCCTACAGATGCTCCTCGGCCACGACCACCACCTGTACTACTGTTGCCTTGATCTTCTTCTTCTCCAAAATAGGAAGATGATGAGATTGATTGTGCTCCGCTGAAAGATTGCAATTTGGCCTTGGCTTCTGATTTGGCCTCTTCATCAAAACGTGGTCCTCTACCGAAGTATTCATCGGACGAGATACCTTTTTGAGTTCCAAACTTAGTGGCAACTTCACCTGTATATTTCACTTCTTGGTATTTCTTGGTAGGGCCCGAGCTTACGACATTTTCACCTTGTGTCATACCAAACCCCAATTTTTGAAATTGTTGTGTGGTTTCTTGGATAGTTGGTGGTTGTGATTGAGCGGAAGGTGAGGTATCATCTCTAATCTTGTTTCCCAATGACAATGATCCAATAGGTTTTTTGGTTGATGCGGAAGTTGATGTATTTGAGATAGAGGTATTGATAGACTCTTTTGGATTATAACCTAATTTCAATGCTTCTTCGGCTTCTTTCTTTGCTTGTTTTTCTAATTCATCAAAATCAATTTCTTCTGCATCAGTCTTGTTTATTCTTTTTGCGGCTAATCGAGAAGTTCTAGGACCATTTCCTTTTGCTAAGATTGATTTCTTTGCTGCGGGATTTGGGCTGGAATTGTTCTTCAATCTTGAGGTTGTACGAATTTGAACTGGTCTCTTCTTTGCGGCAGTCAAATCTTCGGTGGAAGGGTTAGGAGTTCCACTTCTAGAAGACATTGGAGATGGGGTTGAGTTTACTGGTTTGGTCCAATTCGAGAAAAAGTCGTCAGTAGATTCTGCGGCCGAATCAGACAACTCAAGATTGTCAGTCGTGTCATCTAAAGTAACAATATCAGGATGTTTTGCTGCATCTTCCAAAGCCTTCTGTTTTAATTTTTCTTTATATTTACTAGCTGCAGGCGAACCATATTTAGCCACGGCATCGATATTATTTTTATTGTTAACATATTGTGAACCACCATGCTTCATGAAAAAGTCTTTGGCATGCTGATTACCTCCAAACTTAAAATTTCTTAATTGAATACGTTGCCATGAATCTAAATTGGATGATTTAACAAATGAAATATGAACACCTAAGTTTCTGTGAACAGATGAACACTCTAAACATAATAAAATACCAAATGGAATTGATGTCCAAGTTGGATTTCTATTAGGACAGTCAAAACAAACTTGGTTAGCTGGATCCTTTCTCAACCTGTCAAAGATTTGGGCAGCTTCTTCTTTAGTTGCAATAGTATCTGACATTTCTGCAAGGATTATCCTAAACACGAAGAACAAGCTTAGGTTGATTGAAATTCTAAATAGAAAAAGAAAAAAAAACGAACAAAATTAAAAAAGTGACGTGTAGTCACCAAACTTGGCAGATAAAAAAAAATTGACTGAATCACATGACCTTATCAGAATTGCTAATATGTTCTTACAAGTTAAATGGAATTGAATAAAACTCTATTGTGTTAAATAAAAGAAAAAAACTATATACACATTAAAACATCCTCTTCAATGGAATGGTCTGGATCCACCACGAGCAAATTCAACAATCTTCCAACCTTCAGTTACTTTATTTCCGAATTCTTCTGGAACTCTGGTTAAAACCATTGCATAAGTACTCAATTGAATATGATCTTCAGTACCAGCAGCAATTTCACCAGTCTTCACTTTTCTATATAAATGGATTTCTTGAGCTCTGCAAGAAGCAACGACGACTGGGACATCATTAGGTGGTAAACTCTTACATGTAACGATTTCAACACCTCTTATATCCAAGATTTTACTGTCTGAGAAAAGACCTTGTTGTATGAATTGTTTGTTGTTGGCTTGCCAAACATTAAAAGGAGCTTCACTCAACCATTCTTTTAAGACTTTGTCATCATTCTTTATATAAGCATCCAATACTTCAGGAACAATATAATTTGTTAGAGTTCTTTGGAAATCGACTAATTTAAAAGAAGGATCCATCAATTTAAGCTGTTTAATAACCCTTGCTTGCTCTGTTTCGGAGAAGAATCCGGTGATCTTTTCAACAATTGTACGAACAAGAGCAATTAAACCATTTTCAGATTCTTCCCATTTTTCTTGCAAGTGAACAACACCACGACCAACAGGAGTCTTCAATTTGAAGTTTTCCCATTTTTCACCAGTACTAGGTCCAGTTGGTTTATGTTCAGTGGCAACCAATGCACCACCAGCTTCTTCGTTTTCTCTAACTGGGGCTTGATATCCTTCCCTTAATTTTCTTTCCATATCCTTTTTACGTAACGCTTCACGTTGTTCCTTGGTTAAGAACCCACCATATGCAGTGGAAGAACCATCATCGATGACTTCAGAAACATCCTTATAAACTTGGGTTTTTCTAACTGGTTCGAATGCTTTGTCTGCGACATCTGCAGTAACTTTAACGGTGGTTCTTACCCCTTTACCAACTGGTGAATCCCAGGCTTTAACTGCAACATCACCAACAGCATCTGCAGTTTTCTTGACAACTTTACCTGCAGCAGAAGTACCTTTTTGAGCTTGAGCATAAGCCTCCTTTGCCTTTTTGAACGCTTCGGATTCTGCAACTCTACCAGATTCATCTTGTAATGCTTTGATATTTTCTTTTAATTCACTTGATTTCAGAACTTCCTGTTTGAAAGTGTTCAAGAAAACTTTCAATGGTGATTCATTTGATGGTGGTTTATCATTAAAATTAGTATTAGAATAATGAAATGAACGTGAAGATGCTAATGGAATAGCCAATCTAGGAGAAGCTCTAGAAATGGTGGCCAATTTATTGTTCTTTATTATTGATGATCTCAACATTGTAAGGTTTTCTTCTTCAAATAAATAATATAATTATACGATTAACTTGTGTCCTTATCCGGATACTTCTATGATTGTAGTATGACTATGTACAGAGTGGGGAGTGTGGGTGGGTGGGAGTAAAGTGATTTGTAGTGAGATGGTATTTCTTACTTTTGTTGCAAGTGAATGTTTGGGGGAATGAGAAAACTGAAAAAAAAATTTTTTTTTTTTTGGGTTCAATTTCTTTTTTTTTTGTCAATCAGTCGTGCATTTCTTTCAAATTGGAAATGGAGGAATCGCCATTCACATATATCCTTCAACAACACTAGTAGAACTTTCACATTAGACAGTGTAAATGTATAACAACGCTTCATTGAGGGGATATGAAACCTGTTAGAATACGAACGATATTGTCTTAGATATGTAGAGTCTGTAGACCGACAGAAACTGAAATTTCACCTCACCACCGATCTCCGGATCCGAAACGTAACTCTATTCCATAGAGAACTAATTCTGTTATCAACTGGTAAATCATTTATGCAAATATTCACTCTGTAAGTTATTTTATTATAGTTGTATGTTGTTTCTCATATAAACATCCCTTTTGTAAATGAAACCTCTACATCAACAACTTTTATTATTTTTTTTTTTCACTTTTGTATTAAAAACATACAACACAACACAACACATTAAACAAGAAGTACTCACTCCATCATATGTCCAACGAAGATATAATATCATCACTTTATCCTCCGCCTCCCCCATATGTCAAATTTTTCACTAATGAAAATTTCAATGAATTAGAACGTTGGAAGGCTGAACAACAACAGCAACAGCAACAGCAACAACAACAACAACATCAACAGCTACATGAACAAATATCTAATCAACAAACACCAGGATCCAGTGAAGAGGTAATCCCCCCAGGACAACTACGATTCCTTATACCTCCAAAACCTCCAGCAGGATCACATTATAGAGGATATGGAAATATTTGGTCTTTTGATGATAAATTACCAAGTTTAAAAGAATCAAATTGGGAACAATTATACAAAGATAATGATGAATTAATAACTTCAGAGACTAAGATACAAGAATTACATAAATTAATGGATTCTTTATTGTTAAATTTCTTAGAATTGATAGGAATCATGTCAATTGATCCTCAGCAATTTGAGACGAAAGTTAAAAATATTTCATTGATCTTAATTAACATCAATCACTTGTTGAACACTTATAGACCTCATCAATCAAGAGAGAGTTTAATTATGTTATTACGTAAACAAATTCATTCTAAGAAATTGGAAATAGAAACAATTGAAAAAGTAATGGATGATGTTAAAGTGAAAATTAAAGAACTAGGCAACGATATAAATGATTCGAATTCCTTACAATTGGAAAGTCAAAAGATAAATACCAAGGACTTAACAAAGAATAACATTATAGAAAAGTTGCTACTGGAATCTTGTTGAACTTTATATGTTTATATTATTTATTTCAAGAGGAATTAGAGATTTATGTTTGCAAATGAAAAAAGTTGGATAATCTTTCTAAAGTAAATCTAAGAGGTCTTTATTTAAACCTCCCTTAGAAGTTGAAGCCGATTGACTTGGCTGGTTGGCTGAAGGAATCGTGTTCAATATATTGAAAATATCATCAGATTGACCTGGTGAAATTCCGTGTTGCATTGGTTGTTGTGCTGCTGGTATTGCCATAGGTGTATTAAATAAATCATTCAATTCATCCAACAAGTTACCGACGCCATCACCTTCATTAGCATTGGACAGAGTGCCATCCTCTTCATCATCATCATCAAAGTCAAGTAGATTTTCATTTTTAACATTACTTATGATTTCTTGTTTGGCCATTGTTGTTAAATCTTCAATCTTACTCTTCTTTCCAATTGGCAATCTGCTATAGGCATTTGGATCTATAAATGTATTTGCTGGCTTGTGATATACCGATGATAAAGTAGATAATTCATCTAATAATACATCCAACACAACCGGATTAAATGAAGATATAGTTGTCTTAATTGGTGGTAATTTGGCCAATATGATTTTGGATTGTGATTCAGTAGAAGATGTCGATAATAATCTCCAATATATATATGCCTTATCTCTTACATCAGCATTTTCACATTCTTTAGTAGCTAATTCCAATACTCTTTGCAATAATGTTGAATATTGTTGATTATTTTGAAATTCGAGATTAATTTTAACAATCGCAGTTAAAAGATTTAATTGAATAGTTGAATCATATTCCAAAAACTCATCGATCAAACTTGATAATTTTTCATGTAATCCACTGAAATATTTAGTATATTCACCTAAAAGCCAAATATAACCAGCCAATGAATCAGTCTTATCTAATTCACCAATATGGTTGGAGACCACTGGTATAATCAAGGTGGCAATATCATTTTTTCCTGGATACCGTCTCAAAATGTTGGTTAAAACAACCACTGATTCATTAATGATCAAATCACCACCTCTTTCATCAATGATTTCGCTTAAAAGATTAACCGATTTAACAACACTACCAGCTAGCTTGATTGCAACCGATCCAATTGCTCTGATTGCCTTGGTGACTAAAGAAGGTTCAAACTCCATGGCATATTCCTTTAATTCTCCTAATAATAAACTGCTGTTTGCATCATCAGCTAATCTTATCATAATCTCAAGTTTTTCCAATTTAAGGTACAATGGATCAGAATATTTAATGAAAAATACTCGTAATTCTTTTGATAATACTTGTGGATATTTTTCCAATATAATTCTAATATTTTTCAATCCAACGTATTGAGCTTCTGGAATTGATGAACTTACCAAAGAAACCAATGGAGCAGATAACTTTCTAAGGATTTGATTTCTTTGACCAGTTGACATAGCTTCAGCATGATGAACAATGGCTTTGATTGAACTTAAAACTACCGATGGATTAACATGCTGCAACTGAGGAATAACTCGTTCTATTATATGATTAATTTCCTCTGGATCATGACTATAATACTCACTTAATGTTGTCAAAATGGTAATTCTACCCCATTCAGTACATTCATTAAGACATAATAACAAATTTCTGATAGTATCACGATCAATTTCAATTACGTTCAATTTTGAATCTGTATTCATATCTCTAATCTCATACAAGGCATTAAGTGAATTAGCCACCACCATTGGGTTTGAATCTTTAATCAAATTTCTCAATTGATCTAAAAATCCGAATTCTATACACATTTCAGGATTTAAATCAAATAATTTAGCAACACATATAGCAGCGGTTTTTCTAACATATGGATTATCATCCTTTAAGGTTCTTTGCAAAGGGATTTCCATATAGTCAACCATTTTATCGACTCTTATACATCCCATGGTTCTAATTGCCAAAGCTCTAATTAAAGGATTTGGATCTTCGGTGTCTTGGACAAATGTGTTGACAGCTAATATACATAATTCAGGATGTGTCTTTGCATAGTTCATCAAATATAAATAAACCAATTTCTTCTGTTCCAAATCATAAGTAGCAATGTTCTTCAATACATCAGGAAACAATGAACTAACATCCTTACCAATTGTCATTGCTTGAATAACACGTTGGATTGCATCTTTCCGTTCATGTTTATATTGAGATACTAAACCATTTTTCAATTCAAAAGATTCTCCCTTTCTTGGACCAGAAAGAAAATTCCTAAGCTTCTTCTCAAGAATACTATTCACTTTATTAAAGTTCTTATTAAGACTTATCTTATTCATGATTGAACTTATGGCGATTTAATGCTATATATATAATGAACAATTTTTCAAAACGGACTCAATTTCGATTAATGATGAAAACAACGAACAAATTTAATAAAAGAAAAATCAGAATTTCCGGTTCGACTGGAGCACATGATTAGCGAATCTTCTTTTTATTCCGGTCAGCACACACCAGCTTATTGGAAATTAGTCGGATCTATTAATTAACCCATTCAAAAACCCCAATTTCCCTAGGATCACAAATGGCGACTTATGGAAAGAAGAATGCTCGAAAGAGATCCAGAATGGTTATAGGATTTTCAAGTGATATTGAAGACAACGAAGCAAGTACAGAAGTACGACATGAAGATGAAAGTAAATCAGATTCACCATTTAACAGATGCAAACAACAAAGAACAATCAAAGATCAGCAAATAGGGTTAATCTCTGAAAACTACATAGCGTCCAAAAAGTCCCCGTCCCCAAGGACAAATCCGCTTGAATTGGATCCTTTCTTAAGATCACCAAAAAAATATAGAGAAGTTATAAATACAATCCAATCATCTCCTATCCAATCTCCGAGGCGAGACCTAACGAGTGAATTGTTGCAAGTCTCAAGTAAAAAGCCAAGTTTGCAGTTGTTGTCCTCTCTGCCGAATCATTCGAAGAAAGCATTTGTTGAAATTACAAATAAAGAAAGAAATGCATGGGATCTCTTATTTGATGGGTTACCTCCGAAATCTGCTTCCCACGAAAACAAATCGACTTCAAAATCAAAATCAGCTCCAGTGACATCTAGCGACGATACGATTACTACCTCAGTTAAGAAACAACTGGGTGTACGCCAAAGGTCAATGAAGAAAACCAAGACATCGTGCAATGCCAACAAACAGAAGAATCCGTGGGATGATCTTTTTGATTCCATTGAAGATATTCCAATAGCCAACAATACCAAAATTTCCTCCAAAACTCAATCGGAAGATGAACTCAGCGAATATCTGGAGTCAGACGACGAGTTTTCAAGAGTTGAGATTGATTTCCTGTCAATATTGAAAAATGATTCTTCTTGTGAGGTACCTGTAAACACAACTTTCCAATCAATCACCTCATGTAAAAAGGAAGACCAAATTGAACATGGAAGTAGGACATACGGGCAAGATAGGACATTATTGCTCCATCGTGAGCTGAAACCACATAATAGCGAGGACGTTAGAGAAGAACTATTGTTAAAAATTAGTGAACATCATGATTTCAATGACGACGCAGCCATTAACGTCAATGATATGAGGGCTTCGGGGAAATTATCAGGAGATGAGGATCTAATAGAGTATCTTATAGAAGGGTTAGAGATATCTTCTACGCGTAGTGTTCTTGTTTCATCGTTACTTGAACTTGCTACCTTAACTGTTGACTCCCCCACAAAAATACAATCGACCATAGAACGATTGTGTGATCAACTTGCATTGCACCTTACGAATAAAAGCCAAGATAGTACTATTAAAAAGTTGGTTTGTATCGATATATGCCTACTTTGTCAATTATCAGTTCGGGTTCTATATCGATTTAAACTGTCCTTGTCGGTTATTTTAGAAGGTTTGACGATACAGCTTGATAAACTGCAGTTTCCTAGAGGTTTCAAGAGAAGTATGGCAGAAAGGGTTTTTAGCATTAATGATTCATATCTACTTTCGTTCTTGAAGCTTTTAAGAGATAATAAGGAAATTGATTGGGAGATATGTCTTGTAATATTGGACTTGGTGGAGATCAAAAGAAATCAACAAGAATTAATAGAGCTTATAGAAGAATATTTCCAATCATCTAGGGAAGTAGGCATGGAAATTGATAGATTCGCCAAACTTTTTGAATCAACATTTTCACGGTTAAAAACTAATGATATTACAGGTTACGATTTAACTGTCATCAGAATCTTAGTTCTTCTATCGACAAACTACGACAAGCAAGTATTTTGTGAGATATACGATCCCGATTGGATCTCAATTATATTCCAGTTCATTATCAATTCAAAAAGTGAAGATGAGACCTCGAGTAATACTATACTATGTCTTCTGGGGGTCCTTATTAATTTAGCTGAATCAGATTTATTGCAACCAAAGAGTTTTGCAATTATGAATGAATGTGTGAAGAAAGTCGAAAGTCTACAATCCAGAGATAATGAAGAGATCATCAGACATATAATTGGGTACATGACACTTGTGTTTGGCCATTTGAAATTAAAATACGGAGATTTAGTAGAAATTTCGTCCACTACGTTAATAAAGCAAATGGTGAAATTCAAAGCAGAAATAGTCACTCAGAAAGGTCTCCTTAACAAAGTGGAGACTCTTCTTAGACTATTTGAAAATGTTTAATAAATTTTATAGAGGCTCTTTGTTTTTATTTCTTCAGTCATAAACTAACATGTATATTATAGATAGAATACATATCTATATCCTATCAAACAAAACTTTCTTGAAATGAATAAGTATGAATAATAACAAAAAAAAACAAGGGACGATGACAAAGGTAAACCGGAAAGATACTTCATCTCTTCACATATACGCTGTGTTCTCTTTTTCTTTCATTTACTCCATTTATTGAATCAATCATAAATATAATAAAAAGATTTGTCCAATTTACTCGTCCTTGATACCACAGATGGCTCTACCTAAGTAGAATAATGGGATGGAAGTAGAAACGGCAAATAAGGCAAAGAATGGGTAGACAAGGGCCTTTGAACGTGGTCCTCTTAACCACAATGGGTTCTTGGAAGCTTGATAACTTCTTTGCAAGTCGATAATTCTTTGTGGATCCATTTTGTCTTTGTCTTGGAACTTGTTAGTAGCTATTCTTAATTCCAATTGAATATAGATGTACTTACAGTCTCTGTTGATATACAAATGCGAAGAATGAAAAGATTCAGATTATCAGTTCATTATATTTTTTTTTTGTCTCTCTCTATTTCTTACTACTTAAATTTTTTTTGTTTCAATTTGAATTTTATTGGTTGGAGAAAAACCATTGGCTAATTTTACACGACCCATGAAATGGAACCATAAACGGCTTTAACGAATTATACATCTTTACATACAAACTTAGACAGTTTTACTAATCTGAAGTAAAAGAAACCAAACACTAGTATGCCAAATACACAATCTATATAATCCCTTCCCCCTGTCTAAATGAAGACATCTAATCTTGACTATCACCATCGTCATCACTATCATCTATTCTAATCGCTCTCTGTCGACGAGCAAGAAAATCAGTATCCTCTGACTCATCCGAGTCAATAATCTGAGCATTCTCAAATCGGTCATGTTCGAACTCTTCTAAGGCATTACGAATATCGTCAGAATCATAGAAATCATCATCTTCATCTCCGCCACCTAGCTCAATAACACTATCGTCGGAGCCATCTCCTATTTCTGATGGCGCACTCTCAAACCCATGCCAATCTTCTTGTAATGCAGACCCATTTATCTCCCTAATATCATCATCGCTCGATAGGATGTCGCTATCACTCAAATCAACATTATTGCCCACTAGATCATGACGTATCTCCCCGATACTTCGGCTATCTATAAAGCTATCCTCTGAATCGTATTCATCGGCCTCAAGCTCTGCATTAGATGCATCTTCAAACCCTTCTTCGTCATCATCCTCGTATAAATCTGAATGTCTAGGAATCCTAAATCGAGTTCCACAATGTAGACATGTTGTACCATGAGCTTCCCAATGACAATTTCCACAACGTGGAACCCCATCTGAACGATCAATTAATGTCGTAGTAGTGTCAAATAAATCTCCAAAAAGTCGCTTCTTCTTGATTGCTGATTCGTAAGATTTCTCGGAATCTTCTTTATGCTTTATTAGATATGCCTTTTGTTTCTCATCTTCTTTTGTATCTACAATCATGTCAACCATCACTCTTGAAATCTCCTTTAGTTGTAGATTCAATGTTGGCTTATGCTCGATTTCATGTCGACATGAAGGACAATTCATTTTTGTTTCGAACCATTGATGAATACAATCATAACAATATGAATGACCACATTCAGATGTAACCGGGGTAACCATTATTTCGGAACATATTGAACATTCCATTGCATTGTAGATCTTTGAAAGTAATGAACTAGTCAAGGAATGATCCTATTAATTTCCTTGTTAGTATTTCTGCTAGACTGACCCTTGATCCGTTTAAATCAAGGTGTTTGATGGGGTTACCATAGTACTTTCATCAAACTCATTTTGTAATCAAGAACATACCATCTCCTCCCACATTTTTATACCATCTTGGTGCTCTCCCATGGTATATCAAAGAACTTTCACTAATATTGTAAACCTAACTGAATGGTTTGTTTCAAGAAAGAGATTCAGTGTTTGGAAAGATGTCACCTTGAACACAAGAAAAAAAAATACCCTATTAAAAAATAAAAAAAAGAATCTCAAATTCCTATATGGGGGTTTTGCTAGGGAGACAAGGAGGGTCCCACATTGTGCTGATAGGTCATGAAATCAGAGGTCTTATAGTAACCAAAGAAACTGTTATAACCATTTCTTACGTCTTACTTACCTTTATCGATTAAAAATGTAGGCTGCATATTTGGTTTTGATTTTTTGGTTAACGTGCAGGGTTTTGCAGCTACATTTTTATATGTGACCACCACCAATTAAAATGACAAACACATTATTAATGATGTACTTACGTCTACTTTTTTACAATATGTTGGAGTGAACCAAGGTTGACAAATATTTTTATTAATGAATGATTTCACTTGCTAGTTTCTTGTATATAATTAGTATTTGATAAATAGATTCCCAAACAATCTATCTAATTTTTCATCACTACTATAAGCACTTATTCTATCTTTCCTATTTGAAATTGCCCTTATTCGTTCCTGGTCATCAACAACAGCATTGTAGTAAACAAAATCAAAGAAATTATCAGCAAATCTGTTCAAAGTATAATTCAACACAGGAGGATCCCTGATGATTTTACGACAAGTAGGGCAATCCATAGCCTTCATAAACCATTCCATTATACACCCATAACAATACGAATGCCCACACTTAATTGTAACTGGTTTGCATAGAATTTCCTTGCATATTATACATTCAACAGTCTCATCAATCTCATTAAGGAAACTGCGCGAAACATCGGGGTGCTAAAACGTTTTGTATTTAGTATAATGTGTCTACCAATTTTGAAAGAAATTACAAAAATAACATACAACATCTTTCCAATCCAAGCCAGAGTTCCGAGGATATGCTTGAACCATATCTAGAAAACAACAAACTCCTTTGTTACATCAAGAAAAAGAGAATTTTTGTCAATCATAAAATGTAATTACATTCTCTAGTTTCTTTTAAATATATATACATGATTTATTCCTTCCTATTTTATGCCCTATTTTCTTTGCCCGCCCAATTAGCGTTCCAATTATCTAAAAGCCTAATAGTTGCTAAAATTTCTTCCGGAATATTACGGTCATCTTCAATTAAACGTTCTTTAATAGCTTCACAAAAGTCTCTTAAACAATTCATAACATGTTCTAATGATCTCCTTTCTTGTTCATTCAGACTGTTGTCTAACTTCTCGTTTAAAAAATCATCGATGGAACGACAAGATTTCAAGATAAAAGGGTTGATACAAACTTTATCTATGGGAAATTCTTGCAACAATTCTTCCATTCTAGTATATTTACCCCATTCGCTATAAGTGAGCAATTGCTCCTTAAATCTCAATGCTCGGACATTATCAGTCAATTCAACTTCTGGTATTGAATCAAGTAAAAACTCAGCTTCTTCGTACAATTTAAACTCAGACAATTTCCTCGATAGACTAAATTTTTGGTAGGTTGATAAAGTATTCTTTTTCGCATTAAAATATTCAAGGTAGCCATCTCTTCCCATATCTTGTTTATGAAGTTCCATTAGTCTCAATTCTAAAGTCGTCACATTGCGACTAGTGTCAAGACGAGACTCTTTCATTATATCATTAATAATCATCTGTTCCTCTTCATTACAATAACTGATAACTTCCTTGATTTTACTAAAATCTGGTTTGACACCCTTGGATAACATTGCTAAAAATCCAACATGAACTCTAAACTTAACCTGCTTACCGTATCTCTCCCATTCTAGTTTTCCATGCCATGAAATCTCTTTCCAGAATTCCATATAATGTTTTCGGCTATTCATATGATCGCTGGTCTTCTTCCTATTCAAATTAGACTGGGTCAGGTTAATTCTAATGTGAGATATAATGGATCCATTCTGACGGGTGTCCTTAACCCAATTACATAACTGTAAGGAGAAATACTTCCCGAATCTAGGATACGCTCGAGTTAAAGCTTCTAGTATATATGGTAGATAACATTCACGATAAGGGAATATGAGCATTGTACCAGACAAGAAATCCTTCATTTCCCAGAATTTTCCATTTCTCAGGAAATGAAGCAATACCAATTGGAAAAACTTAGGATTTATACTACCAATTTTGCTACGTAATTGCTTCAATACGAAATGAACTGATTTATAATCACCGTACTTACAAAAGAATACCATCCATGAATAATAGTATTCTTCAAGTTCCTTTGGATTAGTAGGTGCATATGATTCAATTTCTACGAAGTCTTCTTCCAAAATTTGACATCTCGATGCAAATGGCTGTCTTTCCCTAATTACTTCCCACTCATAAGCAGCTGCTTCAATCAAAGGATGATCTGCATGTCCCAATTTCGTTATAATCCGTTTCAATTGCCGGACCTCGTCAGGCGTGCCGCTACGATAATATTCTCTCAATAATATACTTAAAGGTTTTGGAGTTAATGGCTGGCATTTTGGTGAATTAACCCATAAATTCAATATATATGTTAGATTGTCAAAAATGGCATCATAGGCAACCATTTGGGCTACTATTGTTTGAAATAGAGTGGCTGGCAAGGTATACTTCGTGTTGGTGACTGCTTCTTGAAATAAAATCTTAGCTTGCTCGATATTATAACGAGATATAATTGATGATATCCCATAAGCTATTGATTCGGGATCTAGCTCTGATATATATTCTTTCATTAAGACTTCAATGAGTTGAACCTGGTCAAAATGATAGGAAATCCAAATATAGTGTTTAACTAATAAATCTGATGGTTTTTGGAATGGAATAAAGGCGTGCAATCGTCTTAATCTTCGAAACAGACGTACGTAATATTCTACATTGATAACTTCCGGGTGTTTATCACGCAAGACAAACGGTATTTCGATCAAGGTGTCGTTATCTATGTCTGGAATGTATTCTGGTATCTGTTGCTTTACTTTTTCAATAATATACAATATCTGTTTCGCAGTCAATGATTGTCCATTACGTCTAAGAACATCGAGAGCACTTGGATCGGGATCCTCGCATATTTCTTTTATTCTATTTAATCCCAGACTGTTATGATCTTCTTCAAATTGTTCAATAATTGATTTTTTATTCACTTCACTATTGTTTTTCTCGGACATAGATAGTTTTGATTGCTTACTTTTTACCCACTGCAAATAATGTTTTTTGAATAATTCATTTCGTGTCTTCCATGGACTGGCTGATAGAACTTGCATATTTGTCGAAACCCGTCGTAATGTCATCCTTTGTGAACATGGTCTATTGTGTGATATCAATCCATTCACCTTGGCTATTATCAATCTACCTTCGGGTAAATGTGCTTTCTTGGGAATCATGATGGAAATCTATTTGACAACAAATGGAAGGAAATTTTTCAAAGCCCTTACCTGAAAAATAAAACTCAAAAACAAAAAACACCAACACGGGTCAACAAGTTATAGATAAAACCTCCTATGTACAAGTTGGAAGGTTCTTCTTTCTTTGGTTTTAACTATAGTTGATCTTGCGCAATTGAGTGACAACTTGGTTGGTTCAAATGTT
>LQHL01001670.1:0-10504 GCA_001655755.1 Hemisphaericaspora haegerdaliae
AGGATAAAAATTGATTGAAATTATTCAATTATATAAGGAATCCTTTCTAATAATAAAAATCCCATATCCGAAGAAATATGTCGTAGACACCTTATCTGCAATGAAGATACTAAACTAAAAGACTAAAATCATCTTGACTGGAAATACAAAACACTCATATCCGAGCGTTACCAAGAAAAAACTCCAACAGAATCTCTTGATTTTCCTCAACCGGAACCAGACCGGAGAACAATAAAACTCCTCCAAGGAACAATCACCATGGTCAACATTTCATCATAGAAACGTGGTTTATTACGACCGTTTACTGTAATTATGATAATTTAGGCTTCATCATTACAATTACTCGATGTAATGATATTTTGCTATATGTTAAGATTAAAACATGGATCACGAAATTTAGAATAAGATTTTCTCGAATACTAATTTCTCCGTGTGACGAACTTATAACTTTATTTTATTTAAAAAACCGACCCCTATATTACTTGGAATCTTTGTATGGCATAGATGGTAATGATTGATATCTTCCCTTGGTTTAATTTTAAACTTGACAGATCAATTTTTGCATCCAATAAAATATTTTTCAATGTTTTGTAGGAGTGCGTTGGATTCGCCGTGCGCGTTTGGTAAATTTTATTTTCCCTTCAACCATGAAGATGAGCATAAACTAAGCTAAAACACACCAATGCCAATCAAACTAACTATTTCTGATACCAGAGAGATAAAACCGTTAAAGGAATATCTCGAAAATAAGGACATCCTACTGAAAACACACAAGATAGAGAAACATAATGGACAATTTTACATATATACCACCTTATTAGAAATAACTGATGACCTTTCAAAGTATAAATATGAAACTTACCAAGATGAAATAAAGAATGAAATAACTCTTTATTCAACAATTGATTCGTTTTGTAAATCTAAGGATATCCCAACGCCACCAGAAGAGACAATTCCAAAACGTTGGAGTGTTTATCCTCCAATGATCTTGTTTAATTTTGGTACCTTTGATTTACAAGCTTGGCAAGATATATTCCATCAGGTTCTGTCTGAAGAACTATTCCTGGAGATATTACTGAGACAACAACCAATCTTTGGCACATCCAACATAACTCATCTTGCTATAAACAAACCTATTTCCGATACCGATAATATAATGAGAAAACCAATCAATGTGATGCCATTATATGGTGATTTTGGCCTCGTGATAGATACTCCAAACCCGACACAAGAGGATTTTGATAAGACTTTCTGGTGTCATGTCAATCAGAATGGAATTTATCAGACCTGGGCGCCTCGTTATACCATGTTTTCAAGAGGAAATATCAAGGAGAAGAAGCGAGTTTTGGATAAGTTTAAAAACTTGAAAGATACTATAGTTTTTGATTTTTATTGTGGAATTGGATATTTTTCACTTTCATATTTGAAAAATGGAGCAAAATTAATGTGCTGGGAATTAAATCCTTGGTCAATTGAAGGATTTAGGAGGAGTTTAGAATTCGCAAAGTATAAATATCGAATCATTAGGCAAGATGAAAATTTTCGATATGAAGATTTCTTAAATTCGGAAGTTGATGCATTCCTATTCTTGGAAAGTAATGAAGAAATCCCGAAACGGCTACAAACGTTCCCTAAAAATTCTTTACCTGTCAGTCACATCAACTTAGGATTGTTACCAAGTTCAAAGCCATCGTGGAAGATGGCACATGGTGTTATTTCGGAAATATCCAATCGAGAAGCCATTATACATATCCATGAGAATGTCCATGTAAACGATTTTGATTTGATTCGGAATGAGGCAGAGCAAGTTTTTAAACATGGCCAGGTTGAACATTTAGAGAAGGTCAAAACGTTCGCACCTGATGTTTGGCATATAGTATTAGATTTGAAACAATCAAATATATGAACAATATGTACTTATTGCATATCAATTCCAAGAGTACTCCGCTCCCTCGTTTCACTCAGCCTGAGATTGAGGTACCTGTCATCTTGGGGCTGGGAAAAATAATTTTTCTGATTTAGTCATGCTTTTATCCCTTTGCATAGCATCGGTTTTATACATTGCAGAGAGTACTTATTGTATATGAATTACACAAACGAGCCCTCATTTCACTCAGCCGGAGATCGAGTTTACTTGTGAAGGGTCTTTGGGCCGGTAAAAATAAAATTTCTGCTTATCAATCAAACACAAAAATATTATACGGGATCCGCCTCAAAATATCCGACTTTTGAAATTTTCATAAAATGGTAATATTATAAATATAACAATATCCAACTATTTTAAAGATTAGTTCTTTATATTTTGGATCAGTAACCAATCCATTTCCTGGTAATGCATGAATCTTCACAGAAAGAGAATAGTGCTTCGAATACACATCAAACTCAAAAGGAAAATCCACAAGAACTACTGGAAAAAAATATGACTGAGGTTAAAGAAAAGATTCAAACCAATGAAGGAACTGATCATCGACAAAAGCAAGCTACGCCAGATGTTTTAGCCCCTAGGTTTACTTGTATGATCTGTGGAGAAATACTAAATAAAATGATAGTTCGAAGAACGGGTCGCGCGGCGTACGTCTGTCAGGAATGTTCAGATTCATTTGAAAGAAGAGCCAATGGTACTACGAGGTCATGACCCCCCGCTATAGAGCTCAATATGACAAAACAATGCACCATAATCGGAGACATACCACTTAGCCACCCTATGTAATCTGATTGACAGATCTATGATTTGTTGAAAACGTTTGTCTTTATTCCAACTCCTCATCAAAAGAAACAGCAATTATACTAATAATTTTTTTTTAAAACATCATCACCACTGAGAACTGAAAAAATATACTGATAAAAATAGAATTGCAAATATTAGTATATATATATAGCGAGATACGGCCAGACATGATTTGATTTACTTATACGCCATAGAATGTAAAATAGATTTAAAACATGTCACAATTTAGAACTCATTCGGAGGATATATATGAAACAAGAAGAAATCATTTCCTTCCGAATCGTACAGTTTATGTTCTCAAGACAATAAATGAACTACCCGAAGAAGAAGAAGATATTCATGGTATGGAATTAGCTCAGACAGGGTTTGAATTTCCACTTGTAACATTCAATTGCTATGTATGCGACAAGGATTTCATTTACAGCAGATTTATCAATTATCGTCAAGAAATTTATGCATGTCAGGAATGCGGCAGTTTATTCTAGACAGAAGGGCTATTTGGATTGATTTGTCATGTGAATTTTATTGGAAATAAAGTAACATTGAGAGATCAAACTTGTATATAAAAACCACTTGACCATATAGTTATGTATAAGGAATTTAAGAAATTGGTTATATTGCAAAAGCAGATAACAATTTTGTTAGTATGGATTAACTCTATGTACAGATAAAAAATATCTAGAAATAAAAGCTTCATAGACAACAGTAATGTAGAAGAATATCGGGCTCATAACTCAGCCAGAAAGCCATTCTTTCATCTTGTAGCAAATAAGTGCCTTCGTGGAGAAATTAGTCGAACTAATTATAATTATCTCGATTATGTACTACAACAAAAGAAATCTCAAATTGTTAATGGAACAAAACGAAATGAGAAAGTACATCTTAAAAACGTGCTTCCCGTTGCCACAGTGTCACAAAAGAGCCTATGAATATAGTACCGGACCGAGTTAATCTAACAAAGTAAAATTCACATAGTAGTGATTACGATGAATAGGAGGGGTGGATTCTTTTTTTAGGTTTTGCCCAACTGTTGAAAGATATTTTTCAATGGGGTTCACAAACAAGATCATGGAAATTTCCAAACCAAAAAAATAATCTCAGCCGCATGGTAACTAGAAATACGTTGTGGCTTGTGAAAAATCTACAAATTTATAAACAACTGTTCCAAATAAAGAAGTTTATTATATGAAAAACGAAAGGGGCCATGTTCATTAAACTTGGTAAACATAGATCTTACTGTTTACGAAACGAGGTTGTGTAGCATATTAGCTACTAATCTACTTAAATTTGCTTTTTTATTCGCACGTTGAATTCGTGGAGCAAGACATGTGAATCTATTGGGATATTATAAAAAATATGTTGGTCATGACGAAGATTTAACTGTAACATCTTCCTAGTAGAAGTCAGAGGCCAATTGCAAGAAACCAACAAAAGATAAGAAGACTAAAGTAAAAGTCATTCTCAAAAGTCACTCCCAAAAAGTCATTCCCAAAAGCTGCGCCCACCGCACCCAGAAAGAGAAAAAAGTTTTTATTTAGAAAATTACGAACTCTGATTTTTTTCTTTCTTTTTGCAGTCAGACTCTTTTTATAGATTTACATGGTAAAAAAATATTTTTGTTATCTGGGGTAATCGGTATGGAGGGAGGGCGGTCCGGGATATTGATAACGATATAAATACTCTAGTGGATTTCCCTGGACATGTCGGGATCTCAAGATGGTACGTGCTCTTTACTACAATCCTTTATTACACTTAGCATTCCTTTTATACAATCTGAACTTTCCTTAATCGAACAAGAACATAGATATCCTAGCTTAGTAAATACATTCATGTATACCGAATCAGTAAATATTATTGATTCTAACAGAACCACCCCAATCCCAAGTCTCTCCTTCAATGAACAACAATTTGAAAATACTTCTGAATTCCAAAAGGATGCAGAGAGTTTACTTGAAATATTGAGTCTGCTGACACCAATAAGACCCAGTTTGGTTGGTTTCGATGACAATACCGTTTCCAATAGCGATCCATTTACATTAGATTGTCTTAGTGATTCTAATATAAACTATTTAGTTGGTACTTCAAACAGAGATTCATTTACATCGTTATCAACAGCTTCATGTGAAGAAGAGGATCCATTATCAGAATTTTCCTACGGTTTAACCCCATCTAGAAATAACTCATTATCTTGCAAGGGAGCAAAAAAACGTAACTCATGGACCCAACCTTCTGGTGTTAGAAAACCTTCATTTGTCGCTCATTTGAGAAAGCTGGTCAGTTATTGTTCCCCATTTAACAACTCCATAAATTCATCTAGGTCAATCTCACCATATCTTGGTCCAACATCACCAAATTTAGATGATACTCCTCCCGGTTACAACAGTTTATTAGACGCTAAAGAAAGCGAAATGATGACTGGCTATTTTGATAATATTGATCCTAAAGAGAATTGCATTAGTCCATTATATTTGGTAGACGTTCCAGGGTACGAAGGAAGCAAGAGAAATAGTTCCAAAAAGGAAGATAATTCCAAAAAGGAAGCTATCGTTACTCCAAGAATTGAAATCAAAGTTACCCCACCCCCAGTTACCAATTCAGATTCTTTCAAGGCTCCCATTTTCGATACTCTTAGAAAGGGTGATACTGATTCTGGTACAGATTTGACCAGAACAGTCTCGGTCCATAAGGCAGTTGCCGAGGCCACACCATCATTGTTTGGTAATAATTGGAATACTGCAGATTCACAAGTGGAAGTCAATTATTTAGATACAGTATGTGCTAACATTGCTTCATTGTCTACTTCTTCTCCATTACAGGTACCAAATGAAGGAAGTTCCAATTCAGGAACTGTTACATCTACAAGCACTGTTGTATCTCCACTTCCAATAAATAAATGTCAATTACAGAAATCGTCTTGTTTATCAGATACTGATACACTTCTTCCAAGATCCAAAATACTTCATCTTGCATCCAAGGACAACAACAAATATGCACAAAAGTTTCCAAGTAGATTCGCTTGTCAAATTTGCAAAAAGAAATTTACCAGAAAATCTAACCTCACTTCACATATGGGAATTCATTCTAATTCGAAACCACATCAATGTTCATACTGCGTGAGGACTTTCTTGAGAAAGCACGATTGGAAAAGACATGAGAATTTGCATACGGGAGAAACGACATACGTATGTGGTGGATACTTGAAGGATGGTACTCATTATGGATGCGGGAAGGGCTATTACAGATCTGAATCGCTTAGTAGACATTTCACCACAAAGGCAGGAAAACAATGTATTAAGCCTTTATTAGAAGAGCAAGAAAGAGAGAAGAGGGATCAATAGTACTTGGTTGTTGCAAATGGTTTGCTCCAACTTTCGATACACTCGTTGGGTTATTTATTTATTTTATTTATTATATTTATTATATTTTGTTAGATACCGTGATCTTTATAGACTTTCAACAATAGATTTAAATACATTTGCGATACTTGTAGAAGAACATTCACAAGGTGTAAGTCTAGGTCAGATTAACCTAACTAGAAATTACACATGAAAGAGAAGTGCTATGAATATAACCACAATTAAACAAGATTGCAATAAATTAGAAGTATAGAGGGGTAAGTCAACAGTTCAATAACACATTTGTAAGCTCCAAGAGTTCGGCGGGTTAATTGCAATTATCCAATTTGGGGGTCCTTGTCCTTATCTAAGGTTTGATGGGTAAATATGATATAAAATAAAAGTACGTCATATTGAAAATCATTCTTCTTACGTCATTATTTCTAAGCCGTTCGTACCCGTTATTCATTCATAATGTTCCTTGCATAAAAGTCTTGGCCTACCAAGACATATTTACTCCCAGCTGTATCATTTGAGGGTCAAGCTTCTTCCAACCCATTGATGGTTGTGGTGACAGACTGCATCGTAGTATGTGAAAGAAGAAGGTCAACCGTTGACTGCGCCTTGTTTCTTCATTTTTCAATATTGTGTCATATAAAATATATTTTTTCATTCATTGTCGTTGTAATATTTTCAACCGTCTAAAAATTTTTTAAGCGATTGTTCCTAAAAACCTCAAATGACATTGGACCGCGTTAATTCAGCTGTGTGTGTCATCCAAGTTAGGTCAACCTGCCAATTAAAGGGATAAAAGTCTTATCAAAGAGGGTGCATCGGGTTTGTTGAAGATCAAATTGAAAAAGAAATAAGTGTGTCCGTTTATTCCGTCTATTCCCCACCCCCAGATATTGAAAATCTGGTAGTCTTGTAAATTACATCATCGAAAAGCCGTTTCCAAAATTAAATTCGCACCTACCTCTGATGTATATTCACCTAAATCGTACGAGCTTGGTTCATGTTGTACATTCTCCTAAATTTGACTTAACAGGGTTTGTTGTCAACAATTACGAATTATTGAACGTACTTTTACTTTGAAATTTGTTTGTTATATGTGCATTTATTCCCATTGTTTTAATTTAAACTTTCTTTTTTAAACAATTCACATCATCATTATTTCATGTTTATAACACTGCCCTCAGGGTTCAATCGTTATTAAAAAACATTCTAGAACTTTGTTCTGAAAGTATTTTTGGTTCCAATTGGTACGAGCATTTACATCTCTCTGTTGTTTTAATAGAAATTGTCTAAATAAGCGGAGCAGTATGATGCAAAACGGATTTGGCTAAATATACCATTTCTCACTAAGTGATTTAGTGTTCAATAATACGCGAGCTGTATAAGTGAGAGTGCCAAAATTGTGTACTATACATCTTCCTTATCTATAATTTATATTGATTGTATGGAACAAAATTTGCTCAAAGAGACCCCCAATGGAGAATAATTCTAATTATTATTTTGTCTGTCTGACTTTTCTTCAAAAAAACTGTTTGGTGGGATAGAAAAATTAAAACTAAAAAGTAAAAAAAAAAATAAAAAATAAATACAACGAATTTAAAGTGTAAAATATAAAAAGCGCACCTCTCCAGAGTTCTTATTTTAATAAATATAAAATTAATAGGAATAAAAATATAATACATCTTAGTTACCGACATTTTTATATACATTGGCCAACTACTCAACGACAACCAATTTCATAAATTAGCAAGGGGACAGAGAAAGACAGACACAATTCAATCTCTTTTTTCATTCCCAAATAGACAGTCAATTATTTCCACCCCTCTCCTCCTCCTCCTGCCCCCCTTTTCTTGGAAGAAACAGGAAATACGTTTACTCACCAAATGACATCAAATCCATATGCTCAAGAGGATGATGATCAACTATATGATCTACTAAACTTGTCGCCTCCTTCAATTGTTGTTAAACCTTCGAGTACTCAAGCGTCATTGGACAACAATTTACTAAATGATTTTGACACCGCTAATGATCAAGATGATATTGGAATCTTCAACAACAACACAAATTTACAGCTGGAACAGCAGCAACAACACCAGCAACAACAGCAACAACAACATCTACAGCTGCTTCAAGGTTCGATCACGGATTATAACAACCAGGTCAAGCAAAACATTTCACTGTATGTATTTCATCAACAACAAATACATTCCCAAGAGAATATAACGCAAGACTTTAAACCAAGTCCAGTACCAACTCATGAATTGGCAAACGATCCATTACCAGATTTGACTAGCTATGAAGCCAATATTTACGAAAATGATAATGCATCTGATATTTCATTGAATACAACTACGTTACCTCGGTTCACTTCAACTTCAACTACAAACGATTACTTATCACCTACTTCATTATTTGGCAATCATCAATTCAATAATAATCAGACTGGTTCTATTTCACAAAGGGGGCAACCGATTCTGGATCTGCATAATGTTTCATCTGGTTTAATGATCCCAACATCGCCCTCAACTCATTCTGTTTATTCAGATTCATCATCACATCCACAATCTCCATATATTCAACCTACTAACTCTTCACACAATCTAACCGCTCAACCACCTCAGTTTGATAATTCTGCATTGTCAGATGTAGGTGATCCCGGTGAGATGCAATTTATTCAAAAACAACAATATTTCGATTCTGCACCTAATAATTTTATCATATCTGAAATTGCTCTTGGCGAATCTATCAGTTCAACAAATTTAGCTAATTTGGATAGTACGGATACAACCTCTTGGGAACCTAGTATTGTTCAGAGACAACAACATGAACATTTTCAACAATTGTCATTAAAAGTACAACAGCAACAACAATATCAACAGAATCAATTTGAAGTCCAACAACAGCAGCAACAACAGCAACAGCCGCATCAGCAACAGCACCAGCAGCAACAGCACCAATACCAGCATCAACATCAACACCAGCAGCATCAACAAATGCTACAACAGGCTCAGTCAGACATGTATCCTAACAAAGAAGAGATGATGTTGGATTTTGACATTACTGTGACTCCTCCGCCGCAATCGGATGGTATGTTCCAATCGAACAGGTTTATCCCATTTGATAATGTGAGCACAGCAGCAACAAACAACTCAAATACAATACCATTGAACCATCCGCTTACCGAGAACAATCTATCTAATTACAACAGTCAGCTTCAGCAGTCGGATGAACTGGGGATTATCATATCTATCGAGCAAGCACCTGAAGATATTGCCCGCAAGACTCCTTCATTGTTCAGTAATTCATCGGCAAACTCCTCGATACATGAGAGCAGAAGAAGAAAAGATAGTTTCATACCCAATTCACAACTAGTGCCGTCTTCTCCAGGAGGTGCTTCTAATGTTTCGAATGAGCACCCAGATCAAGATCGAGATTCGGCATTTCTAGATCCAACTTTCCAATCAGTGAAACGAGGTAGAAGAAAAAGTCATTCTCAAAAGTCTGCGAATGGAAGTGCGTCTCGTTCGGGATCAAAATCCCCGAGACGAAGATCAAGATCAACTTCGAGAACAAGATCAGGAGAAGAATTCACTACTGATGAGTTTGAAAATGATCATGATGATCACGACGACGAAGAAGAAAGTGAATCTGATGAGGAAAACAAATTGGCTAGGGAGAAGATATTGGAATTGGCATCACCTAACCAATCATCAAAACGGACCCAGAAACATCCAAGTATCTATTCATGTCATTTATGTGATAAAAGGTTTACACGACCATATAATTTGAAATCTCATTTGAGAACACATACTGATGAACGACCATTTATTTGTTCTTCATGTGGCAAAGCATTTGCTCGACAACATGATCGAAAACGACACGAAGATTTACATTCTGGGGAGAAAAAATATCAATGTCGAGGATATTTAAAGGATGGGACTCAATATGGATGTGGAAGGAAGTTTGCCAGGGCTGATGCCTTGCGAAGACATTTCCAGACTGAGGCCGGGAAGCAATGTATACGAATGTTAATGGAAGAAGAAGAAGTGGAGAAGTTACTTAGAGGTGAACCAAGTGGAAATGATGAGAACTATGCCATGATGAATATACCTCTGGTCGATATCACGCCTCCCTTATGACCTTAATTGTGTGTTTTTTTGTGTTTATATGATTATATATATTTATTTAGTGTGATTTTAACGTGTATTATTTATTGTGATGGATTTTTGGAGCGATTGATGGATGGGTATTGAAAAAAAAAATATGTCCCAAGACCCTTTGACAGGAAAGATAGTCGACTATTGCCATTGCCAGTAGCAAAAAGCCCAATCATGTCACAAGGACCACAAGATGATGGTTTTATGGAGAATATAAAGTATTCTACTAAGAATACTTCACTCTCAGATTCAGAGAAAGAAATGGAGAA
>LQHL01001670.1:10524-21847 GCA_001655755.1 Hemisphaericaspora haegerdaliae
TTTATATGATTATATATATTTATTTAGTGTGATTTTAACGTGTATTATTTATTGTGATGTTTTTTTTAGAGATGGATATTGAAAAAAAAATATGTCCCAAGACCCTTTGACAGAGAAGTTAGCAATAGCGAAATCCCCAATCATGTCGCAAGGACCACAAGATGATGGTTTTATGGAGAATATAAAGTATTCTACTAAGAACACTTCACTCTCAGATTCAGAGAAAGAAATGGAGAAAGTCCAACATGAAAAAGAACAATTTATGCAAAAGCAAAGTCAACAATTCTTAGAACAATTATTTAAAGAAAACAGTACAACCCCAATCAAGATCCAAAACGTTCAAGTCACCAATTCACAACGGTTTAGAGATTCATTTGTCGCTAAACAACTTCAACCATTGTTGAATTGTGAAAGCGTAGTTAGTCTTGAGAAATTTTTGGGTGATATTGATGAAGTTTCGAAAAATTTTGTTAAATCAGGTACGATTGAAAACATAATGGTATCGGTACATGCTATCAATCCTCAAACTTCGATATTTAGGAGAAATATGAAACCTGATACTATAAATATCGTTCCTGTTTTTAATGTGATACCAATCAAGAAATTTTATGCCAAAACCGGGACAAATATTGGAAATGGTGAAGGTGATGGATATATTCAATTTCAATTGAGAAACTTGTTTGGAGGTGGGGAGAATTTAGAATTTGATGCTACCAGTGGTACCAAGACTTCATCATCGTATTTGATTAATTATAATCAACCAATATTGAATAATGTGAATTATATGAGTGAGAATTTAATATATGTTAATGAACGTAAATTAGATTGGCTTCAATCTACCGTGAGGGGCAAGGGGATGACTAATAAGATATATACTCGATTTGAGAAGAAATTGAATCATGAAATTATCATGGAAAATTATTGGAAATTATTAGATAATTATGGAAGTAAAAGTGTGGAAGTGTTGGGACAATCAGGTAGTTCGTATAAATCATCAATTGCGTATAATATGATTTATGATTCTAGAAATAACAAGACATTACCTACTCTGGGGAAATTTTTCCAGTTGGGAGTGGAATACAATGGATTATTTAAATTTAATAAATATCCATTTTTCAAAACTGCCGGACAAATGCAATTGAATTATAATTTACCTTGGATTAAATCATCATTGATTTCATCATGTAAATTTGGTGTGTTGTACCCACTTGCAGAAACTAGTTCATTGTTAGATAGGTTTTATATCGGAGGTCCAAACGATGTTCGATCATTTATGTTGAATGGATTAGGACCAAAGGATTTCAATTCTTCAATTGGAGGTGATCTTTTCTTGAATGGTGGTATTTCATTAATATCGAAAATTCCCGGTTTGAAGAACCCAGATTCAAATTTCAAATTGCATAATTTCATTAACTTTGGTAGATTGGTGAAAATGAATAAACATCGAGGTATGACTGATAATTTCAAACAATTATTACATTCTCATTCTGTAAGTTATGGGGTAGGTATCTTATTTAATCACCCTATGGCAAGATTTGAATTGAATGTAGTAGTACCTTTGATAGCTCATGAAACCGATGCCGTTAGAAAAGGAATTCAATATGGTATTGGTGTTTCATTTTTGTAAATACAGAGACATATGTATAAATAGTTTGTATATATATATAAATAGACGAAATAGACTGTTAATTAGTTGCTGTTGTTCTTGTTTTTTTTTCAATTTTTTGCAATCCAGTCATCATGATGTTTGATGACTTCAGGTATCATTTTCAGTTCAATGTCGGTGTTTGCTGCTACTTCTTCATCAGTTAATCTGATCCATTCTATACCATTGTTTGGAGTAGCAAACACGACTTCCTTTTTTCTAGTTTGTAATAAATTACCGATTACCAATTGATGATGATATCTGTCTAAAGCAGTTTGTGCCTTTTGGATCAATATATTTGAATCAGTTTCTAATTTGAAAGATACAAACATTGCCCCTTGACACCAATTGTCAACCAATCGAGACAAAAATTTCGGCACTTGAGATAAATTGATGACTAAATGACCATCTGTAGTAGCTGAACTTTGAATTTTATGTTGTGGCATTCTTGATTGGGGGATAAAGAAATCTGAAACTGCCGCTGCCAAGTAAAATAATGCTTTTGATTTCAAAACATGTAATGATTCAGCAGATACTTTTAACGTATATAAATATTGGTTTACAGTTGTGAATGGGATACATAATAATGAGTTTGTTGATTGGGCTTGATTATATTTTCTCAATACTCCCAACATTTCATCAGCAAATTTAGGATTAATTTCAACTTTATTATTAGTTTCAGTCATGAAATCCAAAAAACAATGGGTTGAATGACTGAAATGTCTTGAATATGGCAATAAGGAGTATTCACGATGCAAAAAGATTACCGCATAACCATTTTCTAAGAAATATTCAGCAGATGTGGCACCTCTAGTACCAGCACTAAAATTATCAATAAATCTAACGGTATTATTTTCTAATGGAACAGTAGTACCTCCAGAAGTAACCAAAACAATTCTCTTCCCACTCTTTTCTAAATGATAATTGATGAATTCTTGAACTACCTTTTCGATTTCTGGTAAATATGAAGGTGGTTCATGATTTCTAACGTATTGATCTTCGTCTGATAATTGAGCAGCTTCGAATTCAGGAAGACGACGATCAATAGCAGCAGATGTGTCTGGATACGAAGTGTGGAATTGCTTGGCGTGTACAGGAGTCATTGTTGGTTGATTATAGTTTTGGCTTTCTTGATGGGAGGAGGGCGGTGGGCGATGGGCTGGGATCAAGTGAACAAGGACTTAAATGATATATTTTCCAAATTGTAAAGAACTAATGGATTGTAAGAATCTTATTTCCGTGGTGGTGGTGGGAAAATAAAATATCTCCCGACAAATAATTTTTACTTACACACGTTTAGTGCGCTAACAATCTTCTACTATTGGTAGAGACAGAGAGAGAAAGGGAGGGAGAGACAGAGACAGCTCTCTCAGTAATTTGGCTCTATTATCCCCCCTATAGAGTTCTACAAGGTTTGTAATGATACTCCGAAAAAGGTGAATGTATATATGTCGGTTTCATAGCCTTATTCACAAGTCAATAAACTTACCTTTTTTTGTTTCTGTGGGGTTCGGCTGGATGATGAGAGTACAGTCCCATGTAAGTTATCTGACCAATTGTACTATTGGTTTTACACTGAGGATAATAAAAAGGAAGCAGAATAACAAGTACACCTGACAATTGATCCGCAATAAGAAAAGATACAAGTTAATAGATATAATGTTTATAGTGATACATATTGATGGGTTGATCCGAGGATTCCCCATGTGAGTCATGTTTATCCATTTTTGATGAAAATTAATGCCGAAAAATTGCCATAATTAAAATTAAAAATTGTCGATTTCCACCGATCAATTCATTTTACCATATCAATTTAAGACAATCGAACCAATTAGATACACATACTTTAAATTTCCGTACATTCCTTAAACTAGTTGTCTCTAAGAATTATTCTCTTCAACAAATTGTATATTTCTGGATCTAGGGTCGCTTTGTTTCCCTACATCTGTGCTTAGAAACATGCTGAACACCTCCAGGAAATACCCTCCAGCTAGAATCCAAAGAGGTGTTCGATACATGTCCCGAGTGACTGTCTGCCCTTTCTATTTCTTCCCAACTACGCAAATTGGGATGGTGCGCTGTGTTCGGTGGTGTTTTGGGAGGAGCGGCGGCAGCAGTTGGCATGTTGCAGGGCAAAAGAAAAAAAGACGTTAGAAAGAGAGAGAGAGAGAGCGAGAGAGAGTAGTCATCAAATATCTCACTTTAGATATATACCACTACAGCTGCACACATATACAATTCACCCACGTCCATACAAACAAGATAAGCCATGTCAGCCGACTTTTGGAATTCCTCACAACGAAACAAATGGCAACTGACTCGATTTTCACTTTTAGAAGCAAGAAGGAAAGTTCTTTTATTAGAACGGAAGATGATTCAAAATGGATTGATTAAAGATTATGCCAATATCAATTATGATTATAATATGAGGATCTATTTACATAATTTATTAATTAAATTAGGTCGACGGTTAAACATTAGACAAATTGCATTGGCAAGTGCTGAAATATACCTAACTAGATTCTTAACTCGAGTTTCACTAAAAGAAATCAATGTTTATTTATTAGTTACCACTTGTCTTTATGTTTCATGTAAGATTGAAGAATGTCCTCAACATATTCGATTGATCATTTCTGAAGCTCGAAACATTTGGCCGGAATATATTCCTCATGATGTTACCAAATTGGCGGAATTTGAATTTTATTTAATTGAAGAAATGGATCTGTATTTATTATTACATCATCCTTATAAATCACTTATGCAAATTAACAAATATTTACAAGACAATTATACGATATTTGGGTTTAAATTAACTGAAGAAGAATTACAAAATGCTTGGAGTTTGATTAATGATAGTTATATCACTGACATTCATCTATTGTTACCTCCTCATATAATTGCAGTTGCCGCTATATATATGACAATCGTTCTTAGGAAGAACCTATCGCAGATAAGAAGTGGGTCAAGCAATGAAATCAACGAACGCAAGCACAGTAGCAGCGTCAGCATCGGCGGCGGCAATAAAGGTAGTAACAACAACAATAACAACACCAATCAGGATGATGATGGGAATACCGGCGGAAAAGATATGAATATAGATGATTTAATGGATTTGACCAAGTCAATGACAACCACTGAACAAATGAATCCGGCCCTACAACAACAACAACAAGCGCATCCTCATTCACATAATCAAAGTAATCCATCACCAAATAAATTAAATCCAACTAATTTTCAAGATGATTTGAATATATTGGATGAAGATACAATCAAGATCAATAAATTCATGAATTTCTTGAATCATTCACATATAAATCTCGATGAAGTTGTCGAGGCCATGCAAGATATGATGAATATTTATGTGTTGTGGAATAGATACAATGAACAGGCAGTGAAGAAGGCATTACAGATCATGTTACTCAGTAGGGCATGAGTGAGGTAGGTTGGGGATTAAGGTTTAGTTTTTTTTACAGAAGATGACAATTTGAAAGAGGTGTCAGGGGTCGGGGTCGGGGTCGAGGTCATCCGCGTGAAGCTGAGTTGTACCTACGCTGTTAAAAGAATGAACCGAGTTACCCCCAAAGCATCAGCATATGAGGTTACTTGTTTCGACATTCTCACTAATTGTCTCACTAATTTCATTTGAGATAGGAAAGAAAGGCTATAGTTGAATGAAATAGGAAAGAAAGGCTATAGTTAAATATCCGAACAAGTTCAAATGATGGCATATGTAATTTCCAAAGCTTGGGTGTACTAATGATAAGTATGAGAAATGGACGTGTAAAAAGTCAAACAGTTTTTATATACCGAATTAGACGGAGGAACGCGTTTTAGTAACGGGCTTATAACCATTTATATATGGTGGGGTGGAAGAGAATACCAAGAAAAACCAATTTATAACTAAATGAAGTAAAGTTTATTGAAAATAGAAGATACTTTTTGATCTATCCGGAAAACCGGAGACTAAATGAGTAACAAGACGCTTGTTAATGATTACCGAGGTTATGAAAGCTTGAGCGATTTATTGTGAATGGTATCTTACAACACGCCATGTAACAGGAATGAATGAGGGGGAGAGAGAGACAGGTTGCGCGTAAAAAAAAACGAGACGGTTCCGCATTCGGATGAGGAACGCGAAGCTGGACGCTGGACGGCTTGACGGATAATGTGGGAAGGGGGGGATGTATTTTTGTAGAGATCTCTTGACCTCGTCTGCGTGTGTTATGTCTTAATTGATACATAGTATACCTTCAATACAGTTCGCAAACATTACTAGTTGTGGAGTATTTACATTATCCAATGATTGGCAGGTATTATTGATTTCTCAAAACGGGTGTTGCAATTACACTAATGTTAGATGACTCTAAGTGCATAGCCAAGTTTAATTGTCCAGAGAATGATAAGTAAAGATATATATCACATAGATCTCCAGTAGTCACTATATAGATCTTATAATAGATCTTTTCAAAATTCAATCAATACATTTGCCGAAGGTACAAATAATTCATTTTATCGATTAACATTTTTAATTATAATCACAAATTCACTTGTAATCACAAAATGAATTCTCTCTTAGATATTTGTACTATTATATCAACCATCATACTTAGAACATGCATAGTCTTACAGGGTTATCCAATTTAAGTTCAACGTTTTTACAAGGTTTTATTGAAAGTATAATGTGTGGGTATAAAAACTAGTTGGTAGCGATACCACCAAGCGTAATTTACATTGTTTACCATACGTAATTCTTGGAAACAAACTATATTTCATCACCATATTCACGTTTCTTTTGAGTTATGATTTATTTACTTTGGTGGTGGTGAAGCTTGAAGTGAGAAGGTACAAGTAGAGTAAGAAAGTGAAATCACCAAACAGAGGCAATAGTAAGGTAGACCGTATGTAAACTATTCTACGTAATATGAATACTAGTATAAAGTGAGGTTGAACCAGAAAAGGTTAAATCAACTGAGTGGGTGGATCACACTCTTAAAGAAATCACAAATCACCAAACCCAACGGGAATGAAAAACGAGAAAAAAAAAAAAGAAAAAGAAAAAAAAATTGTTAATCGTACAATTCAACAACTTTTCTTTCCTTTCCTTTTAAATAAATCTATTGGGGTTCTTAAATCATTCACCTGATTCATACTACATTCCAACGATAAGGAGTCTGTTACTTTCCATCACAAATAACTGTAACGACTAGTACTTTTTATTTATTTTGTATATATCTCCCACCCAACCCATATATACATACATACCAAACCCCCTCCTACACCCTCCGATAACTTACACGTACTCACATTGTTGATTACGTTTCAAGATCTTCCAATAGACTAATTCCAATTTAAATAACACTATCCGTCTTAACAGGACCAAAGTTATCCTACCACACCAACCCACCCCACCCGCATTCGTTTATTCACTTTTAGGAAATATCCATTTTTCCCTAATAGATCAAACACACAGAGAGAAAGAGAGAGAGACAATTTTTCAATTTTAATTTTTTTTTTGTCCATTTATAATTACCGAAACTTCCAATTTTGTCCACTTGTATTATTTTGTAAATATGACTGAAACTAAACCAGAACAAACTACTCCTTCCGTTGAAGAACCTTCTCAACTTCCTCAAAAACCATTGAAGGAATCAACTCAGCCTGAAGTTGAAGCTCCAGTTGAAACTGAAACTGAAACTGAGGCTAAGGCTGAAAATCAGCAATCAAACTCCGAGGAACAACAAGCTCAACAGGAGCAGCAACCACAACCACAAGCTCCACAACCGCAACAACAACAGCAACAGCAGCAGCCTACACCTGCACCTACTCCAACTCCAAATACAGCACCAGCTTCTGCCAAAGATGGTGGTCGTGAAATCTCCGATAAAATCTTATACGTGGGAAGCTTACATAAATCAGTTTCTGAAGATATGTTAAAGGATCTCTTTTCAGTTGCCGGTCCAATTAAAACTGTCAAGATTTTGAATGATAAGAATAAACCCGGCTTTAACTATGCATTTGTTGAATATGAAAACAATCAAGCTGCTGATATGGCATTGAATACCTTGAATGGTAGATCAATTAATAATTCCGAAATTAAGATCAACTGGGCATTCCAATCAGCAACCATTGCCACCAACAACACTAATGAAAATGAACCAACTTTCAATATTTTCGTGGGTGATTTAAGTCCAGATATCGATGATGAAGGATTGAAAGCTGCTTTTGGAAAATTTGAATCGTTAAAACAAGCTCATGTTATGTGGGATATGCAAACTTCTAGATCTAGAGGTTATGGGTTTGTTACTTTTGCCGTCCAATCAGACGCGGAATTGGCATTGGAAACTATGAATGGGGAATGGATTAATGGTAGAGCTATTAGATGTAATTGGGCTTCTCATAAACAAGCTAATAATAACAATAACCCCAATAATAATAATCAAAATATGAACCAGAATAATAATCAAAATGGTTATAGAAACAATAATCGTTATGGTAACCCCCATCATAACAACAATCGTCAATTCCGACAATTTAACAACAACAACAACAATAACAATGGTAACAATGTTAACAACTTATATCCACAACAATTAATTAATCCTGGTATGGGTAACAATAACCAATTCCCACCTCCACCACAGCAACAACAACAACAACGACAACCACAGCAACAACAGCAGCAACAAGATCAATCCATGTCTGGACAACAAATGATGCCAATGAATGGAAACTCAATAAATAATGGCGGTAACAACAACAACAATGCCAATGGAGGAAATGGATCTAACAATGCTCAAGGTGGAAATATCCCAGTTATGTCGCCCCAAACTTATGATATTGTGTTGAGACAAACTCCATCATGGCAAACCACGGTTTATTTAGGTAATATTGCCCACTTCACCCAACAAGGAGATTTAATCCCCTTATTACAGAATTTCGGATTTATTGTTGATTTCAAATTCCATCCGGAAAGAGGATGTGCATTTGTCAAATATGATACTCATGAACGTGCCGCGTTGGCAATTGTTCAATTGGCCGGGTTTAATGTTAATGGCCGTCCATTGAAGTGTGGTTGGGGTAAAGATAGACCACCGCCACAAATGGGACAATTCCAAAGTTTCCCAAGAGGTGGCATGAATATTCATCCTCATGGTCATGTTCATCCTCCACCTCCTCCAATGTATGGTCAAGGTAGGCCATGAGAAACCTTTTCCTCCCCAGTGTGAGAAAGGGTTATCTCTTTTACAGTATTTGATAGACATAGAGACTTTGTTTTAGAAAGAAAAAGAAATCCTCCGACCGACCAGGCAGGGGATTATTACCCTATTGAAAATTGTTTTTGTCGAAATGAATATTTATTGTTTTTGTTTATTGAATCTGTCGATTTAGTTGGTTAGAAAGGGTCAATGGGTCTTCACCCCCTCTCGTCCTCGTCATAGTCATCGTCATCGTCCATGTTTGGCCTTATCGACTCCAGTTGCGTTTTCCAAAAATCCGTTTATTAGTATGTTTTGTTTGATTTGTTTTTTGCTTGCTTACACATATATTTTACTTATCTCTTTATATCTTTTGTTTTTACATCTTTATCTATATCCTCCTCCCCTTTGTTTTTTATTTAGATAATACTATACTTCGAAGTTACTTTTGTTTGTAAGTGTCTTTGTAGGTGTCTTTTGCTAGGAATGTCAATGCTGTATATGATAGAGGAAGCACAAGACAGAAATATACAGCTGCTTACATAGATTAACACACAACCCTGCCCAGAGATAAGTCCAGGATTCAAAGTCACATCTGGTTTGACCCTTTCTAGTATATTTTAGATTTCTACAGGTGGAAGTATCTGTCCGACAAGTTGATTATTCTCTGGCTACTGGTGATTCACTGGGGTGGTGAGAGAGATCGGATTTAAAGCCGCCGTTCCAGATGGTTGCATCGGAAGAACAAGAGCACTACATATTTTTCTACTACACTTCATCTGTTGTAGACTTTCTACTTGAGGTAATACCTTTGGGGATTAACTCTTATTCTACTTGTACTAGCTACCCTAGCTACCCTTACTCCTACTACTGTTGTCATCATTCAATACCAACAACAACAACAGCAGTTGACAAACAGAAAGAAAGGAAGAAACCAAAGAAGAAAAAAAAAGTTTTTCTTTATTCCGAAAAAGTAATTTCACTTAAAGGAAAAGAATTCATCTTTTGCCAGCAGACACATTGACTACGTACAAACAGTCAGACAAACAACAAAGCTGAGTAATTTCATTTCTAGAAGATACGTCTAGAAGGGTGTACTTACTTTGTTTCTATTTCCTAGCTGCTGCCTGCTACAACATACATATGTTTGTTTCAAGAAGAGGTTTAATTTTACTTTTAATCTTTATATTCCTGTTAAGTATCTTAAGCACATCGACCACATTGACTTTATTCAAGTTTCAAGTTTCAAAGTTCATTACCAATTTCAACACCAACAACAACTACAACTACAGCAACATCAACACCTTTGGAGGAAAGTCTATATATAAACTTATAACAACCACAACAACTACATTAGTCTTCATATTTTCGATATATTATATTTCAAAGAAATCTCCATATAATTTACCTCAATTATTACATAAACTCATTTCATTGATGAATTCAAACTATAGATTTGGTCTGCGTACCGGTGGAGGAAAATTTGCAACTAAAAAATCAAAACAATTCAAATTTGCCCTTCGTAATGGTGGTGCAATTGGTGGGATTAGTAATGAAGGAAATACATGTTTTATGAATTCGGTGATTCAATCTTTGGCGTCCTCACGTGAGTTGGTTAAGTTTATTGATTCATATCTTTATACTGAATTACAAATCCAACAACCTGTTCCAATCACTGGGGGTGCAGGTGTTAATGTTAACGGCACCGCCGGTTCTGGTGGGAGTGGTGACAACGCTACCGGGTTTATGAGAATGAAGTCAAATCAACCCAAACCTCAATTAATCTTCACCAATGCTTTAAAAACCATTTTAAACAACGTCAATGGGAAATATGGAACTATAGGTAAAGAATTTAGTTCTAAACAATTATTAAATAAAATGCCTAATGGTCCTAAACAAAACTTCTTTTCTGGTTATAATCAAGAAGATGCCCAAGAGTTCTATCAATTAGTAATGGATCTTTTAGAAAAAGAATATAAAAAAGTAAGTATTTCACGTCCAGCTACTCCTGAAGGTGGTGGAACTAAACCGGAAGATAAGTTTATTGATATTGCATATATTGGAAATAACCATCTCATTAGTGGTATTGATCAATTGGGTAAATTGGGTTATGTTTATGTTCCTGCTTCTCAAGTCGATCCTAATTTGATAGGTGTGGATCATAAAGTGTTTCCCTTGGAATTGATTACTCCCGTTGATGGTATTTCAGCGGAAAGAATTGGGTGTTTGACATGTGGTGAGGTTGGTGGGATTAGATATTCTGTTAATAGTGGATTGAGTTTGAATTTACCTCATAATTCAAGTTATTATTCTAGTTTCACCTTGAATCAATTGTTAGATGAATGGAATAGTACTGAAATTATCGAAGATGTTAATTGTAATAGATGTGGATTACTTCAAACTAAAGAATTTTTACTAGAAACAATCAAACAATCACAAGAAAATTCAAATTCTACTGGTACTAGTGCTACTAGTTCCTCTT
>LQHL01001526.1:0-13790 GCA_001655755.1 Hemisphaericaspora haegerdaliae
CTTCATATGTCTAGATCTTTTTGACCGTTGTTATGGATTTGGTAACGACGGTACAGGTCTATTGAGTATAAATTACTTTCGATTCATGGATCTGACAACTTGATCTCATGAACTGAATTGAATACCAACTAATAACTAACATTTGGATGAGCAGTGAGAGGATTTAGTGGATCTTTGATGTATATAATTGCAGGAACAGCTTTAGCAATCATTTTAAAATGTTTAAATAGCTATAATAGGAAAACGTGTTAGTAAAACCACTTAATAAAACTAATCCAATCGCTTGAAAGGACATCAAAGGAAGTACTTACTGATAAGTTGAGCAATCATAGTTGAAAACTAAGGTTCTAGGGTAGTTACCAGTCCATAGAGTAGTGATTTAAGAAAGAAAAGGTGTGGGAAAGGGTGGGAAAACAACATCAACAAAGCGAAACCACAACAAATCATAAAAATTTCCGAATTGGTATGTTTTATAAACAAACAGAGAAGAAGATCACGTGTGGGAAAAAAGTCGACATATCCTGCACATTAAAAATCGGCAGTTTTCAAACCAAGACGAAAACACCAGTAATCGAAAGAGTTAACTAATTGCCAAAGTATTTTCAAATCAATGTGCAGGTCTAATTGTTCAGATAAATTTTATGAATCAAAGTGTGTTTCATATGCTTGTGAGCTATTACTTTAGACCTGAAATAGAAACAAAAAAAATAATTTAAACAATATGCCACTTTCTATTCATCTTCTGGTACTTCTATGTACATTCCATGAGTGAACAAAGGAATAGTTTTCTATCCACAATCTAAAACTGTATTTATTTATTGGTTTGCTTCAATATGATGTGGGAATATGTTTATTGGGCGCTTATCCTGTCCCAGGTAAAATTTCATGCCTGCAATAATAATTCGTATATTCGACCATGCGGAGGCTAGGATTAAGGTACACACCCACCTTTCTAGATGCAACCTTTGCGCAAAACTGCCAGATAAATTACTTGCTAGATATACTAACAATAATGTATTTTACTCTGATTGTCGATGTAGCCTATAACAATGCAGATATTTTAGTGTGTGTGTTGGTAGATTGATAAATGTTTAGTTCAGCTAAATTTAGAAATCATTCCAGGTGGTTAAGTTTAAGCTGTAAAGCCTCATATTTTTTAGATGTTTTTTTGTCTTTGCTGTTTTTTGATATTTGGCTTTGTTTGAATATTTATTTTTAAATTTATTTTCTAATTATTTTTTTCATTTTTTTTTATTATTAGTAACCAGAAAGAAAAAAAAACTTTTATTAAGAAAAAGAAAAATTTAAAATTTTTCAACAAACGACAACCGACAGACATTGGTGGTGCACTAACGAAAAAAGACAGACAGAAAAAAAAAACCAAAAAAAAAGAAAAGGAAAAACAACCAAAAACAACTTCCACGGTTTTTCTCCCACATGTCACAGTTTTGTTAGTATCAGTCTCCCAGTTTGATTTCATTTATAAACTATATATTATAGAGACATATACACCCACACCTACACACACGACTACATACAGTCCAGAGACATTGATTGATCAATTAGAAAGAGAATTCTAATCAAAGGACGCGGGACATTCAACAAACCAAAATTTTTTTGATTCCAATTTCACCTAATAACGAATATTTTCTTTTACGTTTTATTCCTTTTAGCAACTTATTGGACAAAAGAAATATCAGTTAATACTATTAATAGACCTTCATTCAAACTATACATATTACATATCTACCGACTGCTCAGCCCAGAATGAGTGCTCATCCTTATCGTTCTCAAGTATCCAATAGTATACCATATCCGATGGAAGATGGTCCCAACGGTTCACAGCCTCATATTTACTCCGATAATCAAGAAAATTATACTTCTTTAAACCATACCCCGAACAACGATCAGTATATTAATAATGTCGATGAAGTCACAAATGGCGTGGAAGAATTATACTTCTCTCCAAGTCAGCACCATTCACCACCACAAGGACACAAGCAACAAGCTCCGCTTCAAATGTCCCTTCATAATAATAGTAACTCAGGTATGATTATAAACCAAACTGTCACTGGAGTTCCGTCGCACGAGGCAGACCCTATAACACCACAATATAGTCAATTTCATCAACCACCACCTCCTCCTCACCACAGGCAAAACTCACAACAACTGCAACAACAATCTTCTCCATCTCGTCAAGTCTCGGGAAATACTCCTTATCCTGCGTATGGATCACTGACCCCACCACCGGTATTTGCATCTAAAGAAAGTGTAACGTCACCAAGTTCAAACGCGTTGTCAGCCACCTCATCAGTGACTAATTTCAACCTAAGCATTCCATTAGATCAACAACCGTTTTCAAAATCAGAAAATAACTTGGTTGCTCCATCATTCAATAAATTTGGTCACAACCGTTCTGTTTCTTCTACTTCTTCATTCTTCTATGATAGAAATGACAATGCATCTATGATTGATTTCAATCAAAATGTTCTTCAATCATATTTGGGTAGAGATGCTAAAGAACATTTAGTTCCAAGAATCAAAACTATCGATTTATATCGTCAAAATGCCAAGAAATCAAACGACCCAGCAGTATTGTTCCAATATGCTCAATATATGTTACAAACAGCGTTATTGTTGGATGCTGAACCAAATACTGGTACTGCTTCGTCTCAATCTTTGGAATCAAGAGGTACTGGATCTCCAATTAATAGATCCATTGAAAATTCACCAAGAAGAGGACCGGTTGATCTTAAGCTTAATGGATCATCTTCAAGGCTTGGACATAAGAGATCTAAATCTTCAGATACACCAAATGCAAATCAAATGGATATTGACGATAAGAGATTGAAGAAGGCCTTGTTGAAAGAAGCAGTACATTATCTCAAACGATTAAGTGACAAAGGTTATGTCGAAGCACAATATTTGTTGGGTGACGCGTATAGTTCTGGGGCTTTGGATAAGATTGACAACCGTGATGCGTTTGTTTTATTTCAAGCTGCTGCCAAACATGGACATGTTGAATCGGCTTATCGTACTTCGTATTGTTATGAAGAAGGATTAGGAACTGGTAGAGATGCTCGTAAGGCTGTTGAATATCTAAAAATTGCCGCGGCAAAGAATCATCCTGCTGCTATGTACAAATTGGGTGTCTATTCTTTCTATTCCAAGATGGGTTTACCGAATAATATGAATACAAAGAAAATGGGTATCAAGTGGTTAACTAGAGCAACTGGTGTAGCTAATGAATTGATTGCTGCTGCGCCATACGAATTAGGGAAATTATACTACTACGGATTTGAAGATATCGTCATTCAAGATAAAAAATATGCATTGGAGTTATATGCCCAAGCTGCGGCTTTGCAACATGTCCAATCAGCAGCTATATTGGGACAACATTATGAGGTCGGTGATGTTCTACCACAAGATTCAAATCTTTCGATCCATTACTATACCCAAGCTGCATTGGCTGGTGATCCAAACTCAATGTTGGCTATGTGTGCGTGGTATCTTGTTGGAAGTGAACCATTTTTACCAAAGGATGAAACAGAGGCTTTTGAATGGGCTAAAAGAGCTGCAGTATGTAACTTACCAAAAGCTCAATTTGCATTGGCAAACTTTTATGAGAAGGGTATTGGATGTATCAAAAATATTAATGAATCTCAAACATGGTACAAGAAAGCAGCATTAAACGGGGAAGAAAAGTCATTAGCTAGAATTACTGATAAGGAAGCCATCAGGAAGATTCAGAAATATGTCAAGAAGAAACCTGCCGTGGTTAATCAGTTCGATGGTACCACTTCTACCGCTGCACAAGAGAAAGATTGTATTATCATGTAATTAGGTTCAACTGTTTTCCCAGGTACGTTTTCCGTCATCATTTATCATTATTATATGTTATTTTTTATTCTCTTTTTTAATTGTTATGTGTGGACTATCTATATACAAAATATAAGCAAAATTTTTTAATTGTTAGATTATTGTTTTCCGCGCATAAGGCGGGTCCATTGGAATAGAATCGGGCTATGGGTTGTGAGTCAGTCATAATCCCGTTCTTTTCTGCAAACTTAATCACCTTCGTGAATCATTATGCAAAGAACTGTGAATGAATAAATGCTGTGCATTGAAAAAAAAAACTGTGATAAGTTTGATATCTATTCTTGGAAACATCAAGAAATGAGTTGCTAAGAATGGTTGCAAAATAAACTGGTAAATGAATTAATAACAGCAAATATCCTCTAGTTGTTTCAATTCCACAATTTCACCCTCGTCGGTTTATTATATATCAACTTGCCGTTAAAAATCATCCAGTTACTAAAATTGGTTTTTGCAAAATGCATACATACGTCATATGTGAGAAACTTACACGAGAAAAATGGTGTTTGCAAAAACTTTGTTTATACTTCAAATAAAATTTCATCCCCTTTCCCATGTGAGATGGTCAATTTTTTCATAAATAGGGCAAGATGTTTTAGGAACTGTGCCTATTCTTCTCAGTTGGTCAGTTAGGGTTCAGAACCGTCATCGCTTTCTGTGATAGTCAGGGGGTTGGGGTTGAAAAACATGTGGCTTAGATGTATGGGATTGTATGTATTGTCTAAGCCTTTGGAAAAAAGTAAATGACGATTACTGGATAAACTTTTCGTAGATTTGATACACGCTAAACTCTAATTATATCTCACATATAAAACAATCTTTCACATCACTAAATCTGCAGTTTCTATGTGAAAAAAAGGGGCCACATGTGTTAAGTTAGTTTCAAATGTAAATTGCAAACCATTGTTATACACCGGATTTAATATTTTCAGGTTCCAGCCCCCTCCCTCCTCCCCCACTGAAATTGAAAAATTTCCATATTTAACCGCATGAAATTCCCCAATTGATCTTTCCTTTTCAATATTTCTCTAAAGTTTTTTATATTATTTTATACTATTTAACAACTATTAGATATGTCTGCTAACGAATTTTACTCATCTGGTGAACAAGGTGAATATACTCCAAGTAAATCAAATCAACAACAAAGTGGTGACAACTCAGAAGATCCACAAGACAGGGGTCTTTTTTCCACCCTTGCCGGAGGTGCAGTTGGTGGTTTTGCTGGTAATAAATTGGGTGGTGATAACCATGGTACATTAGGTACCGTACTTGGTGGTGTTGTCGGTGCCATTGGTGCTAACAAGGTTGAAGATGCTTATGAAGATCATCAAAGGAGACAAGAATACGGCGGTAGTCACGGAGGAGGAAGAGATGATCGTCGTGATGATCGCCGTGATGACAGACGTCAAGACTATGGTGGTGGATACGGAAGAGACGATCGCCGTGATGATCGCCGTGATGACAGACATGGTGGTGGATACGGTGGAGGAAGAGACGATTACCGTGATGAAGGCAGACACCATGGTGGTGGACATCATGGGGGGAGATATTAAATGGTATAGGGAGAAATTTTGAAATTTTTCTGAAAATTCATAAACGATTGTATATTGGATATGCGATTACCTTCAATTATATGTGTTATGACTGAACCAATTCTAAGCAAATGAGGAGTCTAAGTTCAGTAGGGCACCTTACTTTTTCGTGAGAGTGCTTAATTGTAGGTTTTTTCTTAATACTGGACTAATGTAGTGTATGTGAATGTAAGAGATCAACTCCAGAAGCTTTTCATCTCTCGAAGCTTCATTGATTCTCATGTACAGAATTACATCTCTATGTCATCAAGTCTTTGTTACCAGCGGAGTATTGACCTTCGCCAAAAGTATGGTCTGTTGGACATTTGGATGACATACTCTTCTGCTAAATTTGTCAATGGTAAACTGTTTGTATGTGGAACACTTTTTTGGGTGTTTCAATTAGCTATACACGCACAAGCTCTACGCAAAACTGAATAAACAGTTCTTATACCCAAACTTATCTATTGTATACACAAAAAAGAAACCCCCTCCATAAATCCTAAAAGTTAAAAGATGCCAAAAAATTATGATTCACTATTGAATCTGGATAGTTTAACAAGCTACAACCGTTGTCTATTCGCTTGCCGTTTTAATTGGGGCCTCGGTGGGAGATATCACTGCTCCTACGTTTGAATTTCCTCGTGATATCATGGATAAGGACGGCATCGATGAGTGTGATTCCAACCTGAGTTCATCAGGTAGCAAATTATTAGTTTGCTCGTTATTTGATTGATTTGTAAGTATTCTAGAAGCAGCACTTGTATCTAGCAAATGAGACAGCTTGGAGTCAGGTAGACTAAGAGAAAATCTTCGGTTGGTTAGAGAACCTCCAGGCTGTGGGTTACGGTTCTTTCTTAAATCCATAAGCAATTTTCTATTCTGAGTTGGAGGTAGTGGTTTCAGATACTTTGAAGGAGGAGATCCTAACATCGGATCAAATTTCATTCCCAAATCATCACAATTCAATTGATCCAAGATGTTGTTGGTGGTAATTGGAGAAACTTCTCCATCACTTTTGCTTACAGAGTATTGCGAGTGCTCATCTGTACTTGTATCCATAAACGAATCACTCTTTGAAATATCCCAGCGTACAGATTTCTTGGGCTTTCGTATGGGTGACAGGTTAGTGATTGGACGCTTGTTTATTTTCTTGATCTGTGACTTTGGTGATGAGGTACCTTTAGCCGCTTGTGCCAACCCATTCCTGGGTTTTTTCATTGGCATTTGTACATCTTCTTCTGGATCAATCATCATCATGCTATTATTTATTGGTAGATCCATATCAAATGAATTGTTAAGGACTTCCTGTGCTTGTTCTTGCTCCAATATTTTGTTCTTCATGAACTGTGATGCTATAGATTCCACTTCAGAATCAAAATCTCCGTTGACTAATCGGTCTAGACCGGCAATTATTCCCCGCATCCAATCATCGAAAACAAGATCGTTGGCTAACCCGTTCACTAATATTGTCGTGGTGTAATAATAATTTCTCATCTCGCTAATCAATTTATCGTATAGTATTGAGGAAGTAAACAATATATCGCGCTCAACATCCTGTTTCAATAATTCAACAAATTGATTGAAGATTGTACTATGATTTTCGGTCCAGCCGTCCTGTTCTACTAATCGTCTTAATGTTTGCTTAGAAGAATCATTTAGAATGTGATCGATATCATTGGGTCTAGAATATTGGAGTTGTAATTCGGGAATTTGGGTGGCGATTTTGCTTTCTAATTGACCAATTAAATTTTTGATTGTAACCAATTCAGAATTATTTGGCATTCTTCCTGTTTGTTCTAAACTATTCCATTCATGTTGTAGTAGTTCGCATTCTACTTTTTGGGAAAGTAATAACCTTCGCTTTGCTAATATAAATGCTTTTTTCCATTTCTCTTGTGTTTGATTCCTCAATGATGTTTTAATGGATTGGATGGTCTCAAAAAGTAGTTTAAATGCCGCTTGTTCGACAATTTTTCGTTTTTGAAGCGTGATTTCGGTAATTTTGGATTCCCGACATCTTAGTTCTTCGATTTCTTGTTTCTGTTCGGTAATCATCTTCAAATATGATCCAACATGACGGTCCAAATTAGTTTGATTTCTGATTAATTTGGTCTTAATTTCCTTGGCACGGTCGGCATATTTTAAGGTGTTCAACGTTTCGTCATAGTGATGTGATGATGGTGACACACAGACAATCATAACTGTCTTACAATTACCACCCAATGAAAATTTCAATAATCTGGTTAATTTTGAATCTCGATATGGAATATGATTTCTTCTTCTTGGGTCACATAATGCATTTATGCAATTCCCTAAAGCCAACAAAGATCTATTTATGTTGGCACCTTCATTCAATCTAGCTCCACGATTCTTGGTGGCTGCTGCTCTCTCACTACCAGCCAAATCTATAATTGACAACGTTGCAAAGGTACTTTCTTCCTTGATATCACCAGTTCTGTCTTTTTGAATTATATTAATTTGTAAAACTGCATGGGACCTACTCGAGGTGACATTTGCTTCTGTTGGTGAAGTAGTTCTATTTTGATTCCCCATCAATATTAGTTCCATGACTTCTTCCACAGAATTAGGTCTATGACAAGATAAATTAGAAACACTGACTTTCTTATTTACATCTTCACGAATAATTAATTTTCGGTATTCGGTCTGTGGGTTTAACAAATCTCGAATGGTTTCGTTGTAAATTTCAAGATATGACAAACTAACATCTATAATCTTTGTATCACTTAAATCTTCTATTCTTTCATATAATTCCTTCATGGTTAAAAAAATCACACCGGGGTTTTCAGGATTACCCAGAATGGTATGTGTCTTCCCACACCCTGTTGCTCCATATGCAAATACTGTCGCGTTGAATCCATCCAAGACGCTGTCCAATAGTGGTCTGGTAGTTGCAGAATATACATCGTGTTGTCCAGCATCTTCATCAAATAATCTGTCAAAAACAAATCTATGTTCCCTTATTCTTGAACCTTTGTTTGGAAAGGCATTTCTTTGCATCTTGGCTATCGGATTGGTTTCAGGTGGATCAAATATTAACATTTTCTCATCGACAACATCAATAATCTTTCTCAAACCGAGAGGAGAAGTCAATAGTGACCTCTTAGATGGGATATTGTGTTTGCTTCCATTGGTCAAGGATCCGTCTCCTAGAAAGATACTATCGTTATTTTGTGGAATTAATTTGCTATTCTCTTTTTCTGTAAAGGGTCTTACTCTAACAGCTACTGTAATTGATGATTGCTTGGTTTCAGGTATACTCAAAGCGTTAGCTGTATAAGAACGTATACCTAATTCACCCATCACAGTATACGCTATTGGGATGTTTGTGTTAGTCCTTGCTTTTAAGTGATTGTATTGCAGCGGAAATCAAGAAAATTTGTTTGTTTACATTTGGGATCTTCTTTTCTCTTGATTTGGTTTTGTTTTTCTTTCAACAAAAAGAATTCATTTGTATGCACACCGCGTTTCTTTTGACTTTTCCAAAGAGATAGGTTAGTGGTTGTCTCTCAATAGTCTTTCTAGTTCTGGTACTAGAAGGGGTTATACCTGTTTGACTTGTGTGACTTGTTATTTTCTATCACTGGTTTATGTATGGTTTATCTTGTAAGAGATTCCTTGGAAATATTGATTCTCTGGTCAAGTTGACTGGGTGTCCTACATGGGCCAAAAAAGGGATGGAAATATGTATAGTTGCACCAACCCTATCATCTGGACTTATCTCTCAATCAACTCAATATACTGTTGTCGGGAGGTCCAAACACGTATGTTAAAATAAGATCGTTTTGTTTTCTAATTTATATTGGTCAATTTTTGTTAAAATGGTTGCAAAAAAAAGAGGAATTGGATCTTTTGTATTTGTCAAATAACTAAATATAGCCCCTCACCTGTTACTAAAACTTTCTTCACTACATTTATTCCATCATATATTGATTTATAATTTGATATTTATTCGATATATTAATTAATCCCGTTGATACTAAATGAACCCAGAGAGAAAAAAGAAGTATTATGGTCATTGGTAGTATCATGTCAACTAAAACACTATTTATACAAATGTGATCACAAATAAAACAAAAAATTAAATCACGTCTATCAAAGGGTTTGCAAAAAAAAAAGCACACACACACGTACCCACACACTCACACACACTAACCACTCAGGAAAAGCTTCGCTGTCTAGTATCTTTTTCTTCATCGAGCGTTACGTCAGATGCTGAACTGTATATATCTCTTTCCATACTTTCCAGTTTGATTATTTCAACTTCTTCATCATCTTCTTCAGTACTTTCATCATCCATAGCGCTTTCAATTTCTTCAATTTCTTCTACTTCGGCTTCAATATCAGTATCTTCTTCATCACTTCTGACATCTTCTGCATTTTTTCCAGTTACCACCTTATAAGCAACTTTAAAAATGTAATATAACCAAACAAGAGTGATCACTTGTAAACCAGCTAATAATCCCAACAAAGTATTGACAACAGCTGGCGTCCAACATATTTCTTGTATGACTCCGGGTCTACATCTTCTTCCTTCATCCATTAAACTAAAGGATTTACTCCATGAATGATAGAAAACATAATTGTAAGCACCATGTCTCATGACAACCCAACTTACCATAAATAATAAAAACATTGCATCACAACTACGAGTGAAACCAGCATATTTCAACATTTTGGCCACCGCCAAGAAAATATCAACTGAATCCATAATCGCTAAAATTAAATGTCCAACTCTGAATAAATAATACTGGTATGAACCAACCACTAATATACAAGTAATGATATGATGACTAAACATTTGATAATGATCTTTTCTTCTCTGTTCAACGTTTAACACAAAAACTTGTTGAAACCAAAATGCAGTTGAAATCAAATAATATCTCTTGAATGCTGCTTCCATAGCAAAATTGGGCCAATTTAAATAGATTTGATCCAAGTCTCCGTAATATGGTGATCGAAGATAAAGATAAACACCATATATAAATGAAACTGAATAATATACCGCTGACCAACTTTGTTCAGAAAATCTTACTTTCGCCTTACGAGAATGAATATGACAAAATTTGGAAGCAAAAGGTGCAAAGCACCATTTCATAAGGAAAGAACGGAGGAATGTTATCAAAACAACCCAATTAATAACATAATATATATCATCTCTATGAAGATCATAAACTGGTTTACCATTCACTATTCCAACCTGATTTTGTAAATAAAGGAACTTACTAGTATATTCTGTGATTTTAGGATTCTTTAACAAGTGAAACACATATAAAATAGTGATCAATGCTCGTGATATAGGTATTTGATTTCGTTCTATAGTCGCAAAATAGGATGAACGATATTCCTTTTCTGCTAAAACTTCTAGTTTCTTGATATCTTCTTGTGTCCTGCTACTCATTGTATATATCACTGGAGGGAATGGTAGGGGAGATATGAATTATTTTTTTTTGCTTCGTTAACCAGTTGGTGTATTGTAGAAGGGTATCAATGAGGTCGTCACACCGTTAATTAGTCTAAAGGGGAATGGGAACGAATGAAACTGATTGAAAAAAAAATTACACGTTGAAAAAAAAAAACCTGTCTGTCTGTCTGTTGTTTTTTTTTTGTGGAATTGAAAAGGGGATTTCAAAAAAAAAAAAGTTAAAAAATTCTGTAACAATAAGATCAACTTGTGATCAATGGCTTTTGATGGATTTGATGCAAAAAGGAAATCTATCTAAGAGACAACAATATTCTGGTTGTCTGCTTTATTCGTATCTATTTTGATGATAAAAGTTGTAGTTGTATTATTGATAATTTATAAACCAAATTGAATACGGAAGGAAAGGGAGTTTTACAGAAATTAATGATGATGATCGGTTGTCGTTAAATATAAACAAAAAAAATTTAAAAAAAATCAGGTGCCAAAAGAAAGCCTAAATAAACACAAACACAAAAAAAAAAAAAAAAAAAAAAAAAAAAAAAAAAAAAGAAAAAAAACCGACAGTCATGAATTCGATTAAAAAATAAAAAAATTGACTGAAGTGTCTTTAACATTTCCAAAACAAGTGTGTACCTTTATAATGTCCGAGACAAAACAGGCTGAAGAAAACGAAAAAAAAAGACCAGAAAAAAGAACCACGCAACTTCAGAATGTGGTGTTTTTGTGTTTAGTTTTCGTAAAATCACTTAGGAAATCGTCCCGCATTCTCACTCGACTAAACACAAATTTAGTAAAGCACCTGTTGAGGTCATTCCCAAGTTTCTACTTCCACTACTCTTCGGTGTGCCCACTCACAAGTACACATCTTAATTATATAGTCCTCAGTTACAGCACCCTTTTTTAAATTGTTATGTGATGAGCAAAAATTAGAAAATAAAGTATAATCCAGAATATACTTTTATTCCTTGTTCGATAATCCCTCTAAGCAAATCTATACTTTGGACTGAAAGATCTGTCCCGTATATCTCTGCGAACCATCCGAATCATGCATGAAAGTAACTCGACCCGAGGTATCGTCTAATTTGTGTTTTTACATCTTGGAATTACTCGTGATACATCGATTACGTGACCTTTGGTTATTCCGGTAGTCCAAATTAGGCTATGTGTACGATTTAGTGTGTTTCATTTTGACCAGAGTTTAAAACCTTTTCCGAAAGTTGCAACTTAAGGGACTTGCAAACTTCTGTTGATAAAAAAAAAAGAGACAGTAAATAAGGTTACACTACCGTTTATGGAAAATCACGCTAGATTGTGTCATTCTGACACTAAATAGATTAAATGTTCCAGTTTTGAATTCATATCTGATGTTAGTACAAATTTACACCTAGCGAGATAACTAAGAGTTTGATCTAGTCTACATGGTCATAAGATCGAACCGAGTGTAGTCAACTGTCTCAATTGGAACTTTTGGTTTTTTTTCTTGCAAAATATTGATTGAAATTATACAAATTATATAAGGAATCCATACTGATAATAAAAATCCCATATCCGAAGAAATATGTCATAGACACCTTATCTGCGAAGAAGATACTAAACTAAAAGACTAAAATCATCTTGACTGGAAATACAAAACACTCATATCCGAGCGTTACCAAGAAAAACTTCAACAGAATCTCTTGATTTTCCTCAACCGGAACCGGAACGGAGAACAATAAAACTTCTCCAAGGAAGAATCACCGTGGTCAACATTTAATCATAGAAAAATAGTTTATTACGACTGTTCACTGTAATCATGATAATTCATCATAACAATTGCTCGATGTAATGATATTTTGCTATATGTTAAGATTAAAAAATGAATCACGAAATTTAGAATAAGATTTTCTCGAATACTAATTTCTCCGTGTGACGAACTTATAACTTTATTTTATTCAAAAAAACCGACCCCTATATTACTTGGAATCTTTGTATGGCATAGATGGTAATGATTGATATCTTCCCTTGGTTTAATTTTAAACTTGACAGATCAATTTTTGCATCCAATAAAATATTTTTCAATGTTTTGTAGGAATGTATTGGATTCGCCGTGCGCGTTTGGTAAATTTTATTTTCTCTTAAACCATGAAGATGAGCATGAACTAAGGTAAAACACACCAATGCCAATCAAACTAAATATTTCTGATACCAGAGAGATTAAGCCGTTAAAGGAGTATCTCGAAAATAACGACATCCTACTGAAAATACACAAGATAGAGAAACATAATGGACAATTTTACATATATACCACCTTATCAGAAATAACTGATGACCTTTCGAAGTATGAATATGAAACTTACCAAGATGAAATAAAGAATGAAATAACTCTTTATTCAACAATTGATTTGTTTTGTAAATCTAAGGATATCCCAACGCCACCAGAAGAGACAATTCCAAAACGTTGGAGTGTTTATCCTCCAATGATCTTGTTTAATTTTGGTACTTTTGATTTACAAGTTTGGCAAGATATATTTGATCAGGTTCTGTCTGAAGAATTGTTCCAGGAGATATTACTGAGACAACAACCAATCTTTGGCACATCCAACATAACTCATCTTGCTATAAACAAACCTATTACCGACACTGATAATATAATGAGAAAACCAATCAATGTGATGCCATTATATGGTGATTTTGGCCCAGTAATAGATACTCCAAACCCGACACAAGAGGATTTTGATAATACTTTCTGGTGTCATGTCAATCAGAATGGAATTTATCAGACGTGGGCGCCTCGTTACACCATGTTTTCAAGAGGAAATATCAAGGAGAAGAAGCGAGTTTTGGATACTTTTCAAAACTTGAAAGATACTATAGTTTTTGATTTTTATTGTGGAATTGGATATTTTTCACTTTCATAT
>LQHL01001704.1:4480-29429 GCA_001655755.1 Hemisphaericaspora haegerdaliae
CCCCCCCCCCCCATTTGTAATTAATCCCTTTCTTATAGATTCTTTTCGAAAATATTGTTTGATTGATATCTAATATCTAATCTGGTCATATAGGTAAAATTGTACTGGGTCGTGTCAACAACAAAAACTGGTGGCAATTTGAAAAACCCGAACCAAAAAAAAAGATGCTTGTACTGAATCTTTGATGTCCACTAACAACGACGAAACAGAAGTTACGGAAAATATACACATCAAGATGTCAGATACTAAAACGGACATCCATATGAAGGATGTAGAAGAAGAGAAAACTTCAAACACGGAGGCTGAAGTCTTGGTGAAAGAAATTGAGCAATCATTTTTCTTATTAGGTAAGGCTGCTAGTTTGTTTGACAATAGATATATTACTAAGGTATTTCGTGATTTGGGACCATTGAGAAGAAATCTAGTCAAGAATGATACCGTATTACCATCTATTGTAAAAAGATTATATCCACAACAACATCCATCAAGAAATTATTTGTTGCAATTTATTGGAGAAGGTGATATCAAAGAAGATGAAATGGATGTTGACAAACACATAATTCCAGAAGTTGAATTATACGTTCACCTTCTTGTACAAGTCCATCTTTTAGATCAACAAAAGTTAATAGAATTGAATCAATTGAGTGATATTGTCATCAATTTAATGAAATCCTTCAACAAACGTTCGTTAGACTTCATTCAAGCAAAAGTTTGGTTCTATGTTTGTAGAGTTAAAGAATTATTGGGTGATTTACAATCCGTACGTCCTGATTTATTATATGCGTTGAGAACGGCGACATTGAGACATGATACTGAAACCACCGCATCAATTATAACTCTTTTGTTGAGAAACTATTTATTATCTCATGACATTAATCAAGCTTCCAATTTAGTTGAAAAAGTGGAATTTCCAGAAAACGCCGGGAATTCATTGGTAGCTAGATACTATTACTATTTGGCAAGAATAAATGCCATCCAATTAGATTATTCTACCGCCCATGAGTGTGTTATTGCTGCAATTAGAAAAGCACCACAAACTCATTTATCTAATGGATTTGTTCAAGCTGCAACCAAGTTAAACATAGTTATTGAATTATTAATGGGTGATATTCCAGAGTTGAAGACTTTTAAGAGCAACTCAGGTAATTTTGATCCATACTTCCATATTACCAAAGCAGTGAAATTAGGTGATTTAAATTTATTCAGTGAAGCTTTAAAGAACTATGAATCTACATTCAAAAAAGATGATAATTTTACTCTTGTTTCAAGATTGCGTCAAAATGTTATTAAAACAGGTATAAGAATCATTTCATTATCTTATTCAAAAATCTCTTTGAAGGATATCTGTATTAAATTACATTTAGATTCCGAAGAACTGACAGAATATATTGTTTCGAAAGCAATTAGAGACGGTGTTATAGAAGCCACTATTAATCATCAAAAAGGATATATGCAATCTAACGAGTTGTTGGATGTTTATCTGACCAAATTACCTCAAACCGAATTTGATCAAAGAATTAAATTTTGTTTGTCATTACATAACGAAAGTGTAAAATCTATGAGATATCCTAATGACAATGAGAAAGATAACATAAACAAAGAAGTTGAACCCAGCGAAGAAAACGAATTATTGAAAGCAATCGAAGAAGGTGATTTGGATGATTTTATGGATTAGAAAGTGTCTCTTTTGTATAGATTTTTAATAAAATTCAAGTTACATAGGATTAAGTTTAAATTGGTAAATTTTTGGCTTATACAAAATACACTACGAAAAAATATCAACAAAAACTGGCTCTACCAAAATGTTTCTATTCTTCCTACAACATAAATTTGTCAATGAGTAAAGAAGAAGGGTTTCACATAGATCTTGAATTGCAAAAGTACACAGGTGGACACAGTGACCCGTTCATTCATGATGAGTATGTATCATTTATCATTTATCATATATGAGAAAGTTTGACGAAACTAACAATCAATAATTTTTCAGGGACAAATTATCATTAGAAGAATTAATTCCAAGGATATTGATTGAACGAAAATCGTTCCTTAATGTAACTGAAGAATCCTTAAGAGAAGAAATTGACAAGAGTTCTTCGTTGCAGTTGATACAAGATGTAGAACCCATACTCGAATCTGCTGAAAATACACCAACTGAGGAACCTCTGCTTGAAGATGCACCACAAGAAACATTCAACAAACAAAAACTCGAATTATCTAAACAAATCAATAGTGCCCTTAATGAGACATCACTATCATTGGATTTTGTTTCCCTTTTAATGGCATCTGTGAAACCAAATTTGTCCAGATCAACCATGTCGCCACATTTATCCAAGTTCGTGAAGCCTGGTTCTCTCAATGCTGATAGACTTTCCGGGCAGGCAGAAGATGAAGAAGAAGAGGACCAAAGCAAGGTTGACGCCACTCGTGAAGAAAATTCAACTAAAATTGGACAAGGGTGGAAATTGGAATCATTAAACAAGGTGATAAATTTATTCAGACATTCAAGCGTGAATTTAAATGAACAAGTCTTGAAAGAGCGGAGATATTGGAATATGATTAACTTGGTATTGTCAAATAATGAAGTTCTCTTTCGTATGAGAGATCCCTTAAGTAATGCAAGAGCAATTGGAGTTAGATATGGATATGGAGATTCAGGATCAAATTTCCATGATAAAGGATTGGCATTACTTCGAAAAAATGCATTAACTGGGGAGATTTCCTTCCATCCTATATCATCATATTCTAATAAAATAGTCCAAAAAGTTTACAAATATATTAGAATCAGAATTCTTAGTGAGATTGATGGAGATTTTATGCTAACAGGTCAATCAATTTTTGAATCTGATTTTACCAAGAGTCAACAAAATATAATTAATGATATCGAGAGGGCGAGGTTTTTCTTATTTGAAGAGGATTTATTTTATCAATTAACCAGAGAAGCTAAAATTTTGATTAACTATAACGTATCTATTATTTCAAATAAAATAATTATTGAAATTAACAACGAAATAATTGAAATTGAATCAGTTGTTTATGACGAATTGAATGAAGAGGAATTACAAAATTATTATCAAAATATCAATACTTTTTCTTCAATAAATAATACCAAATGTCAATTAATATTAAATTATCTTAAGCTCATGCTTTGTTGTTATTATAAATATAACCTCAAATTGAAACAAAAAGTTCCAACTTCGTTAACAAAGTGGAAACAATTTAACTCACATCCGTTAATATTACGCCCATTGCTAGGGAATATGAGACACGAATTAAACCTTCGAAACATGACCGATGTTCTTAATAGACTTTTAAAGAAATTTCACTCAGACATTGAACCAAAATTGGAAGTTCACAAATTTACAAATTTAAAAACTAGAACGAGAAATCCCTTTCAAAAATCAATCGAAAGACCAGTATCTGAAATACATTTGATATTAAAAAATAAGAATTCTAATCTACTCAACATAGGATTGGAATTGACTACCAATGAAATATTTGTGAATTTAATAATTAATCTCAGCATTATTAGATTTCAGACAATTGAAGATTTTGAAAAGAATATAAATGGTGTGAATGTGCTTCAAATTGGATTCAATGATTTCAATGAAATTGATGAATGCTTAGATTGGTCAATCCAGAATTTTGTAAACTAGGCCAACTGTACCGCTTTTGCATATATATACATATACACACACATATATATATATTGATAGAATGATTTTATAAAACAATTGAATACATGTAGATTATTCATTCCTCCGCGGCAACCCTGATTTGTTCATCATGGGCTAGCTGGATTGCTTCGGCATTTTCTTCCACGAATTTTTTCATTCTATAATACTTTTCATCTCTCAAGTTATTGAATATTAAAAAGTTTAACCAAATCTCAAAGAATGCAAAAGTGATAATTAAACTATTACTTACAATAGAATTTGGAACAAAGTAAATGTAAGCAGCCAAAATGAAATTACCAGCTAATCGTATAGGTACAAGCGTTTCAAAATACACCATATTCTCCGCTATCAAGGGAATCACATCACCAACTGCCATGGATGTGAATGCCATAGCTGCTATTCCTAACATTGGATTTGAACTACTCAATTGAACAAATGGTACTTGCATAGCCTGACCCAAGAGAACAACAAAACCTGCAGTAGATAAACTTTCTGGACTTGTGATAAGATAGAAAACAATTGCAAAAAGGAATACAACCCTAATATAAAGCAAAGTCTTTGCTGTTAGAAACTGCATTATACCTTGAATGAATATTTGCTGTCCCTATTAATTGCTGTCCCTATTGATTTGAAGTAAAGAGCTTGCTTTGGAATTCTTCTGAATTTTTTTCTTCTTCCTCCCAAAGGAAATCATCCTGCTAACAAAGTGAAAAAAAGTGCTGCAAATTAAAATTTTTGTTTGTAACCAAAAAGTGAACAACAGTCAATTAAACAACCAAATTTCTTTTAGAAATAGTACTTTTAAGGTATAGCCACTGGATAGATGGATATAAAGAGACTCTAAGCTAATCCAAGTAATTGAAAAAAAAGAGAAATCAATGAAGGTTTGTTTTGGAGTACGAAACATCCATTTTAAACAAATTTCTTGAAAACAGCTTCAAAACCTACTGATATATTAAATCTATCTTCCAAAAGCAATCTTTTAATTAGAAATGTTTGCAATTTCTTCAATTACCATGGGAATCATAGGATGCATTTTCATAATTGTCTTCTTCTTCATCTGTATGTCTACCAATTGATTTTTTATCTACCACCATGGGCTGCTTTACTAACATATCTGCAGGTTTAATATTAGTTCCAGTATTTATAATACTAGAAATAGTAAGCGGGACAGTGTTTATTATATCTTATCTTCTATCTAATGAAATCACAACAGGTACTAACTTGGATGGATTACTATTCTCATGAATCTTATAAACAGGAGTGCATATAGTGTGGATTTTTTTTCAATTTCCGGCCACGTCAAAAATTCATAGCCAAAGCCAAGTTTTCTTCTGAAGAAAAGGAGATTTCTAAGGAGAAGAAGAGTAACAAGAAGAAGAATAACAAGAAGAAGAATATAGCATCAATTGAATAATAATGAACTTTTTTTTCATCACAATTATGCTCAATGCATTAACTGCATTGGCATTCTCAAGTTTAGAAGGTTATATTAAAACCCGTGGAAACAAAGTCAATTTCGGTGAGATTGAAACCCAAGAAGTTAAACAGCTCTTTATTGATACGCCAAAGGAGACCATCGATATTGTTTTGGAATGCAAGGATATCACAGAAAAGCCAGAACAGGTGTTGCTTTCATTGGCAGATTTTTCTAATCCAACTTTAGTAGCCCATTTTGTGCCAACAGTAGATGGCCAAAAGATTAAAGCATCAATCAAAGCCAACAAACTCCCAGAAGTATTAAAGACCAAAGAGAAACTTATCTTAAGTATCATCATCGCAGACTCCTCAAGTAATAGTAATTTACATAAAAAGTTAGTTGAGATTTTACCTGGTGCCGAAGTTCAAGGATCAAGTAAACACCAACCTAAACAAAGATTGGCAATTCAACCAGAAATCCATCATATTTTTAGACCAGATGAAAAGACAATTAACCCAGTAGTTCCTGTGGCATTTATTGGTATCTCAATTACAATTTTTGTTATCTTGTTGGGGTCATGGGGTCACTTTATTGGAAAAGATTTATTTACCACTTTCAAATATATTACCAAATCTCAATTGTTATACAATGTTAGCTTCTTGACTTCTTTGGTTGGATTTGAATTAAACTTTGTCAAATACTATTTGGGTCAATCTATTTTCACCACATTATTTTACACAGCTATTTTAAGTGTGGGTTGTGTGTATTTTGGAGTACGTGTATTGAGAAGTTTAGCTGCGAACCGTGCCTTGAGAAAGTAAACTAGAAAGCTAGATATGAAATCCAAAAAAACATACATACATACATATATACATATATATATCTATAAGTAATAAATAGTTTACCAATGGACAAAAAAATAACAATCATTTGTCATCAGTAAAAGTATTGGTGATTCTTCTTAGGTTAAAAAATCCCATGATCCCTTCATCCATCGAGTTGGCACCCACAATTTTGCCAGTAATCAACCCCATAGGAAGAACAGAATATGACCTTGAGTCTAAGGAATGACACAAATTATCTCCGGTGCACCATACATGACCGTCCGGTATCCGTATAAACTTATTGAACCCATCATGATGTACAACTTCGGACACAGAGTTAGTCAATTCTGATGACGAAGCAGGATCAATCAATACTATATCTCCAGGCATCCCTGTCACCCTCTTACATACTCTGTGCTCCGGATCACTTGGTTTCATCGCCACTATCATATCTCCCATCTCCACACCTCTTCCTAATCTATGCTTCTTGAAAGTATGTACAAAATCATTCTGATTATGTAATGTTGGCAACATCGATTCTCCTCTAGTTTCGGTAAATTCATAAAGATTCTCGTGCACAAGATGAGCGACACATCCTGCTCTTAGAGTCCATGACAACGTAGACACCACAAACAGAAGGGAATTAGGAAATTTCATTGATTGTGTGATAACAAATTTTACCCATACAATTTTTCGGTCTGGCGAAATTTTGATTTAACCAAACCTCTGTTCATCTACAAACTTTACATTCAAAAACACATTCAAAACACGAAAACAAATATCCAAATTTAATTAATCACTAATATTACAAGAAAGTGTATAAACTATAAATAAAAATAAACAATTAACCTTTAATAAACGAAACCCAAAATCTTACCAGAAACATGTTTTCTTCTGGCTTCTTCGTGGTCCATAATACCAGCAGAAGTGGTCAAGATAACGTAACCAAATTGTCTAGCTGGTAATAAGTTATCAGTCCATCTTTCAATGTCGTTTATTTTAACGTTGAATCTTGGAGAGATGACACCACATTTGTTTAATCTACCGTTTAATTGGACAACAATCTTACCAGATCTGTGGTCATCAATGTATTCAAATTCACCAATATAACCTAATTCAATTGTTAGTATCAAAAATTCTTAGGATTAAAACCTCATAGACCAGAAAAAGAAGTTTGTATGTAAAGGAAAAGTAAACGACGGAAGATAATAGTTACCGAAGTAATATCAAAGTCGTGTAAGAAGCATTTCCAAATTATTCTTCCGAATACTTAAAAGACAGAAAGGGACGGAAAACCGACAGTCCATCCAGTTATCAATTCGGAACTAAAGGTGATGTATCTATGGGTTTAAAAATTATGGGGATTTTGTTACATACCATGCCTTTGCATAACAGTTAAAAACTTGATGATAACCTTGGATGATGGTCTAATTAAAACTTGACGTTTACCAGTTTTTTCAGCATTGTTAATAGCGTTTAAAGCATCAGCTAAGACAGATGTTCTAGTCATTTTCTTCAAGAACGGTTAGTATTTAATAACTTTATTCATAAAAAGATAAGAAAGCCACATGAGTGTCCAAGAAGACCATGGATTCATGAGCGTATGATGTAAAGTACACGGTATCAACAGTCTAATGGATATCGCTGCTGTTGAAAGCTTACGATAATCCATATCCCAACAAAAAATCTTTGAAATAGAATAGTCCTACTGAATCTTGAAAACGATGGATTTTCAATATCTTGTGAAACATACTCATAGACTTATTGATTCGTGCACAGAAGTTTCTCCTATGAAAAAAGCATGTATGGATCATGTATAAGATACATGAATCATCCTCAATGGGGCATTCTAAAATGGTTAGAAGACTGACATACTTTTTATTGTCTGGATTTGTTAATTTCAGAGTAAAAGAAGAAGTGTTCAAATTTCTACAAAGTGAAAAATTTTTCTTATTACAAACAAAATAGTTTTCCACATGGTATGAGTATTACGCAGTTCTAAGTAAAATGTGGTTTTCAAATGGAAATGGTTGCCAAAATATCGGAATGAACGTTCCACCAAACTGATGTCCTTTTCCCCGAAATTAAAGTGCAGTATATATGTAGTAGTTGGGTATTGTTTGCAACAAAATGGCTCCTAGATATACAGGTATATGATCATAGAAGGCCATCAATAAGAGAGCGGACGATCTGAACCACGCTTTTTTTTATCACGTTGAAAGCAAATTGCAACTTTGTATTCAAAAAGGGGATTAATATTCGGAGGATTTATCCTCTTTTACTTTTATTATTAAGAATAAAACTATAGAATTTTACTAAATCCCATAGGAAGTCATGTTTCCCCCATCCATATTCCTTGAAATACAATCATCATGATGGCGGAAAAAAATTCAGGTAGCACCCAGTTCCAAAAAAACAAAATAAAACCTGGGACTATCTTGTTCCTAAAAATAATTTACTTTCTGTAATTGAAGATGAAAAGATGTCCACACAGTTAGATACATTAATTTCGAAAGAAGCCGAGAAATTGTCTCAACTGCTTTTTGTGAAAATCAAACCACTTTGTATTGAACTTTCACAGCAAAGTATAGCTCCACAGTTAAACAAGAATCGAATTATAGCCCTAGTCATTTCGATTAGAAATTGCTTAGAAGCTCATAGACAAGAGCATAAACATGATTTTGTAATATACCAGTTATCAGATTCAATAGCTGACTACATATTTTACCCCCTTTCGAGCTTATTGAGACTTCCACAAATAGATGATTCAATTACCCAGAATTTAATGACCATATTGGGATTCTTGATGCGTTACTCATGGAGTTTTAAAGTAAAATTCGAGTTGGTAGATCAATTGTTTCCATTGATCATCTTCTTGTCTGCGGGAGATTTGAAATCATCTCCCTCAATCATAGCTACAAAATCACTAGAGTTTAAAGCTTCATCAAGTTATGCCTTATCCAGTATTGCCAACACAGTCCATCAAGATTATTTCAACGATAAACTTCAGTCGAACCGCCTAGTCTTTCTAGGTAATGCAGTTTCAGTTATGTTAGAAATTGTTACTTCAACACCTTCTGATTCTCAAGAAGGTAATGATGTTGTAGGACGATCGCTTGAAACAATATCACTTCTTGTAAGTAATCTTTCAACAAGCCAGAAATCACAGATTATACCGGGAGTAATGTCCGCGATTACAAAATTTGTTGCCCAGAGCCCGAATATCAACTATCAAACCATTATTCAAATATTGAGCGTACTTTCTACCTTGATCACTGGCTCTTTCAACGATAAAGAGTTGAAGAGCAAATTAGATCTAGTCGAAGTAAAAGATTTAAAGGATATTGAAATAGAATGGGATAAGGATGCCAATGTTACCAAATTTGATTCGAAAATATCAATTGTTATAGAGGAAACCGATCATCGCTCTATCTCATGGTTGAAAGCCACTTCAAAACAGTTAAAACTCGCATTGATTAGTATTTTTAAATCTTTGCTACTTTCTCCAAAGAACAGACAAAGATGGTTAACAAAGCAAATACTATATGATGCTGTAGTCAAGTTTGTTTCTAACGTCATGACTACTAGTTTTTCAACGTTGTTCGTCGACTTTGCTTCATTGGCAATTGATATTTTTTCCATTTTGGTCTTTGTATCTAGTCACGAAGATCAACATACAATATCCAATAAGGTACTATTCTTAAGCAACATAATATGTTCATCAATCGAATCGACAGATAATAGAAAAGAAGCAATGCTACATGGCTTGGTGAAGTCAAAGCTATCCGACTTAATCAGAAGCAAACTTCCATCACTCTTATTTTCAAATGATGTAGATAAGATATCAATGAGTATAATAGCTATGCAGTTTCATTTTGTCTTGCTTGCAGATTTAACCAGGAAGTCAGTTACCGATCAGGAAGTTTTCCACAACCTACGCACGGAGTCATTGAGGCTGTTGCAGCAATATTTGGTTGACAGTTTTGAGATGGATCATACCAAGAAGCCTATATATACTAATTTGCATCAAGAAACGCACATAAATAGCGATTCACAATCAAACGAATTGGATTCTATTGGGCTTCCAGACTATATAAATACACGAAATATTGTTAAACAAAGGAAAACGATAAAAGTAGAAAGTAACTCACATATATTTAATCTTCAATTACTTTCAGACAGTTGGAACGAATCAGAACTTTCTACAGAGTTTGAAAAGCCATCAACTGGGATCTGCTCAAAGTTTGTGGAATCGAGAATAAAGCACTTTATTCAATTTTTGGCATCCTTGAAAGTCAATTTTGAAGATGTCATATTATATGACTTAGAGGAACTTGTTGAATTAAGCAACTCTGAAGATGAATTATTAAATAATGGTATTTCTCTATGGATGGCAAGCAATTACTTGCGTGGATTTGATCCAAATATGAATGTTTCAGTGATGTATGATCCGAAAGAATTTTTGGTTTTAGATGAAGATGAATATCCCACCGCGAACTATCATAATCACTCAGATGTTGACTTGGAGCTTTCATATTTGATATTGAGTAAAGCAGAAGATCTAATATCTACATTTGTTGAAGACCCACATACCGTGCATAGTGATTCGAACATATTGGCATTTAATGCGGCTCTTGATGCTATTGAAGCGATAACTGGAAGGATTAGCAAAGATCAATTTCAATCCGCTTTTCTTATGGATCATCTTTTGTCTTTGATTCAATCGTTGACATATAACGACTTTCCTCAAATACAATTCCAAGCACAAAATACTTTGAAGTCAATCATATCGACCTACTATCATGATTCCATGAAGTCTTTGATAATGGATAATTTGGATTACTTAGTAGATGGCATTAGCTTGCAAATGTCCGTAGCCGGAAACTTGACTCCAATGCTCCCAGGAATCTTGCTTATTATTATCAAAGTATCTGGTATCCAATTATTAGAATCAAACCAGCTTAATGATATATTGTCCGAAATGTTTGTGATACTCGATACATACCATGGTTATGGTACTATAGTAGAAGGTTTTTTCATTGTATTTGAGGCTCTCATTGAGCAAGTGAGAAGGAAATACCAGGGCGAACCCAAAATTTGTGAAGTTATAAAACAACCGTCTTTGTACAAACCTTGGGGCATGTCTGATAAAGAGATGCTTTTTGATTTGATTCGCTCGGGAGACATAGTTATTGATCCATTTGGTGATTATGATAGCAACAAAGAATACTTCACTAAAGAAGATGATGATCCGTTTTCCCGAACCCTCGCAGATTCTGACGATGAAGAAGAAGACCAATATGAAGAAGAAGGAAAACAGCCATGGTCGTCCAACATACCAAAACAAACCTACTTTATCTTACAACGGGTATTTCAATATGGATTTGTTTTGGTTTCGCAGCCCTCTTATTCGTTGAAATTACAAATCATGAAAACTCTCAGGCAGATATTTCCTTTGCTATGTTCTGACTTTAATTTGGTATTACCAATAATTACTAATAATTGGCCATTGTTGACAACTTTGTTAAGTGGAGTAGATACTCTTTCTACATACAACACCCTGAGCCCTAAAATCACCGAGAAAACCAACTTAATGGTTCAAGCTTTGGAACTTGCTACAGAAATACTTATAGAAGATAGCACTCACCAGCAGTTCTTTTTTACCAGAAAATTCCGAGAAACCTGGGATTTCCTTTCTGACCATTCGGATGTGATTCCAAATGAAGCACAGCAGACTAGGACTAAAAAGGTAAAGCAAGTAGCAATTGCTTCAAAATACCTATCTTCATTGAGGGCTAACTGCAAATTAAAAGATACCCTTGTGAAATTCTTGATTACAGGGTTACAAATCTACGAGAAAAGCATCCCCGATATCGTTCGCTTTCGAATTATCAAACTATGTTACAGCCTTGAAATTCCAGAGACAATAGATTTATCACGGGATACCAAAGGGATCATTGAAGTATTGAGAATTCATGGCAATGATAAGTGAATGCGTATATAGACGTAAATAGATCGTATACATAGACCGGAAATTAGTCAATCAAAATGATGCTGCCTTCATCATCTTCAACTGTAACTAAATCGTGAATTACAGCCTTCTTAACCTGCCTTTCTGCGGTAGGTGCCATAACCTGGGGAAACTTAAGCGTCTGTTGCCCCTTAGCTAGAACATCATTTTTAGTAGCGTTAGAATCGGTCGAAGTTTTGGCTATTAATATGTCATTTATCTCAGTGTCAAGAATATTGACTTTTTTGCTTTGAATTAGTTCTCCAATAATTTGAGTTTTCGGAATGGTATCAAGTAAGAAGTTTAACGCATCATGACTAGAGACGGCATTGGCGAAATCTTTATATTGGATCTTCTTCCGCTTTTCCATCTTTGCCAACAAACTTGCTTGTTCAACAAAATATTGAACGAATAACTCAGTGGCCAAACCAGCAGTATAAACAGCACTCTGAGAAGCTGCCAAATAATCAGGATCCATTTTGAATATCCTCTTGATTTTAGCTAATGGCAACGATAGTGACAGATCTTGCAGCTCATCTTCATCATCTTCTTCCGACTGCTTCTCTATTTGTTCCATAGAATCCTTGTCTTGTGTTCTATTTTGGATTTTCTCGACATCTTCCATCTCGACATCAATTTCAGTTGTAGTTGTGCCAGGACTGGCAACAGGAGATGTAGTAGTAGATCTGTTATTCATAGGTTCCCTGATGCTAACCATGATTTATAGATGAACCCAACTTTAGTGATGGGGACATGGAAATAAATAACTGAGAATACAAAAATGCTCGAAAGTTGCATCACGTGAGAATAGATTGATGTTCAAAGAACAGCAAGATATTACCTTCCAATTTTAAGTCTATTAGCTTGGCTATGTACAGAAACAGAAACTCACCTACTATTTACTTTACTCCCAGAATCTCAAATCATTGATTTGAATATAATGCTAGCTTCATTACCAGAATCTTAATTTTCAGAGGCTGCATTTTCTACCTCAAGGGTTCTAGGATGTACTATCTTTTCGAAATAATCAGACTTTTCGAGGTCTTGATCACCATAGTTTTCTCCAAATTCAACGAAGTTTACAATGTTGTGTAAGACTAATTCGGGGTTCTTCCATGAGTCTTTGTAACCTATGACTTGCTGCCTAAGCTGTGGGGTTTTTGCTGATACTAGCGGCTTTAAATCCGTTGCATTTATTGAAGCAGGTACCACATAGGTTCTTACTTTATCCCAATTCAAAATATATTGACCGATAGAATTCAATTTACCAATACCAGAGGAACGGGTACCTTTATAGTAGTGCTTGTTCCCCTGCTTTGTTGTTAATGGATGTCTCTTGGAACCAGATTTGACACGACCATACCAGAGCTGCCCGTCCTTAAAAGTTTGCCATGGTCTCCTTAAACTACTAGCGGAAGTGTTTTGAAAATTCAATATCTGAGATGCTCTCATCCTGCTATGTGCTGATACTCAAATACCTACAGATTATGTATTCTGACTCGCACGGAAAATTTTTCTCGTTCCTTGTCTTTCAGTGGTGAAAAATAAGACTGGACTTTTTATGCAGGAACTATTGAAATCTGTTTACAATTCTGAACACACTTGTAGAAGGCAGACATAATAGGAAAGAGCAGTTAAAATTGAAAAAGGGTATTGGCTTATACTGCAGAACTCTCTTGTCAAACTCGGGTTAATTTAGAGATGTATCAACGCAATGCCAGACACATCTTCTAAACTATAACTTCTTTCACCAAGAGCAACAACAAACTAATTTATTTGACTTAACTATTAACAGATTCATCAGAGGTTTCTCACATAGCAAAGAGTAACCTGGTACCAAAATGAGAGTTTAACGTTAGAAGAATCAATTGTCTTCACATTACAACTATGATGATAGAGCATGTGGGGCTGTTACCCCAACAGGCAACGACCCGCTGATTACAATTCATAATTGATCAGGGATTATCTTTGATACATATTCAGATTAATGATCTTAAATTCAAGTATCCTTGGAAAATCTAAAAACCAGTGTAGTTTCGGATATTTTGATCATTGCATAAGTCAGTATCAATCTGCCGCTTCCAATCTACGGATGTGTGTAATTTTCGGTAGATGTAAGCCATTCGAAGGAGGATATTACATGAAGAATTTAAGGTAAGAACCCTTTTAATACAAAGAAAAAGATCATTCTATCAAAACGAAAGAAATACACATCCCTGATCAAATCAAATGGATCCCATTTGGGTCAAAATTTTGCCTTCAAAGGCAAGATTCCATCCAATATGGATATAACTCTTCGACTGAAACCATAACTTCCTTGGTATCCTCCACCTCCTGCACCATAGTTGTGAATAAGCCATTTATTTTTCTGATCAAGTTCAACTCTGGCACCGCCTTCACGGAAAGGTCTGAACCCAACGTTTACCTTTACAACTTCAATATGCGTGGGATTGTTCTTGAAACTCAGGTCAATCAATTCAGGAGCGTATTGAATAGCCCTTTTGATGATTCTCTGACTTAAATCTTTATCTTCTTCGGAATTGAGATCATCTTCATGGAAGCATCCTCCAAGAATTGTTCCTCCTTCTACTCTAGGCATCATGTAAAACATCTCGTCTTTCACGTCTGGAAATCCCTCAACGCCCATCACCACCTTTCCACTATTCCTTACTAACAATACCTGTCCCCTGACCGAATAATTTCTTTTTTTGTCTTCCACCCCCTTTATAGTCGTGGCCATTAACCCTGTTGAATTGATAACATAATCAGCAACATTTCCTGACGAATGCAACAATCTAGATTCTTCGATATTCTCAATTCTAGATACCTTCTTTATGACGTTTCCAGCATCCACGTTCTGCTGCACTAAAAACTTCAAATAGGTTGGAACAGAAATGACCACACCCTTGAAACGAAAACCAAACGCTACTCCACTAGGCAAGTCTCTTTTGTCTATAATTTCAAAACCTTCAACAAAATCTTTGTACCAAGGGATTAACGTGTCAGTAGAACATTTGTTAACAGTAATCTCAAAGTCGGTAAAATATGACACATTCTCCTTCACCCAAATTCCTGATTCAGGATCAGATTTTGCTAAGCGCATAAACTCCTTGTAAGCTGGTTTATCAAATTCCTGAAGTTCAACATTTTCTTGAGAAGCAAATGACTGCCAATTGGCTCCGGCGAACGGAGAAGTGTAAGAGTAGTCAATATCACCTGGAACATGCTGAGCAGCAATTGTGATATTGAATTTCGGATTCCAACGTTTAAGCTCCAATGATGTGGTCAACCCAACGACCCCAGCACCTAAAACAACAATATTTGACAGCATGTCTGTTTTAGTGGAGAAAGGAAAATGAATGGTTTAGAAATGTTTCTGGTGACCGAAAAAAAAAATGTGTTAGTGGACAGACCTAGTATTCATCCAATCTTTCTTAACTAAGGACAAACTTAACAGACAATTAAGCCATGAGCTACCTATACGTTTCCCAAAATAGATTAGTTAACCTATCAAATAGATCTTTACTCAATCATTGAAGAGTTTTGCCCAGGAAATAGACTTTCTTGGTTAAAAGATGAAAACCAAAAGGAATAGATACAGCCAAGAAACCAAGAAGTTGCCAAGATTGATATTTTATAGATCTGTCTCAAACGCGCAATTCCTAGTTGCATTTGGAAAATAGATGTACTCATGTTCCATAGGAGCCAGCACAATGATTTTGATATAACTGCGATAACTAGAGAAGGAGAAAATCGGATTATTGGGAAAACGTCACGAATGAAGAGTTCTTAGGTAGAGGGGGAGGGGCGGGTGAGTTCGGTGAACAAATTCTTCCAATAGGTACAAATCATAGTGCTTTGTTTCATACTAGCAAAACCATCAGAATTTCATGTTTCCATTCTGCCACATTTCTAAAAGTCTTTCCGCTCTTGTTCTTGATGATATTGAGTAAAACACATTGAAATTGCTAGATTTTTTTGAAAGTACATGCTTTACATAATAAGCTCCAATGTTACAAGTGAAATGGCTGGTTGTTAGAAGAGATTTTCTTGTAAAACATTTATCAGAAAAGCTTGTATCCTGTTGATTTATTTTTGGATTACTTTCAAAGGTTGCAAATTCTACCTAGAGTTTCTGACAAGAAAATTGAAGGCTTTTTCCAGCATATCCTTACTACGAGACATGATCTTGAAATGTTTTTAGCCAGACTTCAAAATGGTTCTTGGCACCTCATATATAATGGAAACTTGAAGACACATTGTCAAAACGACGCTTCTTTATACACAACAAAACATTCTACTGTTACAAAATGAAGAATTTACTTGTATTTTCACTAGCTTTATCAATCCTATCCAAAGCTGTGTTTGCTCAGGAAGAAGATCAGCAACGTACGGTTACTATTACACGTACAAAGTTTGTATCACCACCTTGTTTAATTCAACAGGCAGAAAACATATTATCCCGTAATCCTAAATGTTTGGAAACAGGAATTCCCATTGTTTTTGTATTCAAGAAAGAAGGCGTTCAATCTGACCAAGTCACAGATGAATCTATATTATTTAAACAGAAAAGTTCTGCAACGAAGATAACCACTAGAGCAGATACATTTTATCCAACATCCTTTCCAACTGCAGAAACCACAATTGAGACAGTTTTTACTGCCAGCACAACACCCCTGTCTTCATTTGAACTTTCAACATATTCCGGAGAATTGTCTACAACAAAATCGCAACCACTAGTTACACAACCTATAGTCAGTGAAGACAGAACCTTGACTATAGATTCTTCATCGCTAACGAGGACTATAACGTTCAGTAGTGATTTCGAGGTGGATTATCTGACTAGTATAGATATAGATTTAGAACCCACAGAAGAAATCGTTAGCAGTGATTCTGAACCTAAAAGTATGGCTGAAGAATCGACATTTATCGAATTCATCTCATCTACAGACTCATTGGAATCGCTGTCCCTAATCTCACTGGCTGTCGTTTCAAGTGACTCAGAAACCGACGAAGGTTTGTTTTCACACTCTTCATCGTTGAGTGAGTTCGAGGAATCACACATAGACACCGAAGATCCAACTTCACAGTATGAAACAGAAACAGTAGGAACACAAAATTCAGAAACTTCAGAGACTTCAAAGACTTCAGAGACTTCAGAAACATCAGAAACACAAGCTTCTGAGACAACAAAACCTGAGCCAAAACCGGAACCAGAGTTTTGCTACAGTGGAAACCTATTCAATGCCATATCAACCGAAAGCCCTCCCTTTGTGTTTACACGAGCTGGTCATCCATTTCCCCTTCCTCCTAATGTTAACAATGAAGCAATGCCGATTCAAACAAATAAATTTTATTCCAATTTGTTGCTTGAATCTCAAACTAGAACTGTTTGGACTTATCCGTACGGGATGCACTGGAGTCGGAGTAAATATTATGGTTTTGCAGTCCAACATACCGATCTCAATAAAAGAGTCTTTGGACCCGACAACCTGTTGGAGAATAGCTTCAAATATTACATCAATGCCCTTAACATTGACGAAATTATATTTTCAGCAACAACGTTCAGAGAAGACGCACTTTATATGAGAGTTACGAGTATGAGAAGTTTGTCAGCTTTAGTAACTTTGACAGATGTTCCCCAAGACCGAACAAATTATGTGGATATCCCATTAGTCCAGGGGACCGGTTTCGTAACGGCTGTATACAACGGTAACTTGGTTCCTTTGATTAACTCTCAAGTGGGAATCAATACCTTGACTAAGGTGAAAACGGATGCTTTATCACAGAATATCTTGAAATTCAAAGTTACTTTGTTTAACGACGTTGTTTGGTTGCTTTACGTAGTCTTACCTTCATTTGATTCCAACTTTTACTTGATCGTCGACAACCTGAATACTATCAAAGCATCCAAAGCTGTGCATGGTTTATTGATTCAAGTTGCAATTGCACCAGAAGACGAAAGTAAAGAGGCTTATTACGATTCTGCCGCAGGAATGTATGTAACGACAGCAGATGTTCGAGGAAGTACAAATTGCAATTCTGCCGAGTATCTGATCAATTTTGAAACTATTGGAGAATCCTACAGCAATAACCCAATGATTTTTGCTTTTCCTCACCACCTTCAATCACTAAATGCTGAGGTACAGGCCAGATCTACTGGAATTCAAGTTGTATCTACTACCAAGGGCAAAATGGAAGGGTTCTTGACGACTCAATTAGCTTTCATAGAAACAATCGAGAGAGGAATTCAATTCCTTCCATGGAGCCCTCTTATGGATAAAGCTTTATCATATCCCCCGGAACAATTAAAATTAATGGCTGAGGCTGCCAATGAAGAGGTACATGTCAATATAGCGGACACATTGAAGAAGCAAAATTCAAACTATTTCGCCGGGAAGCTTATTGATAAGTATGCAAATATTCTCTTGGTTCTTGCTGAGATTATCCAGGACGACGAGGTAACATTAGGCTTTCTAGAAAATATCAAAGAAGGGTTCAAAATATTCTTCAGCAATCAACAGCAGCGTCCTTTTATGTACGAGAATACGTTTGGCGGTATAACATCTTGTCAAGGCAATCCTCACGAAGATTATGGGGCCTGTTATTACAATGATCATCACTTCCATTACGGCTATTTTATACATGCAGCAGCAGTGATTGGGTATGTTGACAAAAAGTTTGGAGGAAAATGGGCAACAGAAAACAAAGATTGGATTAATTCATTGGTTAGGGACGTGGCCAACCCTTCAGAGGAGGATATATTTTTTCCTGTATCCAGACTGTTTGACTGGTTCCATGGACATTCATGGGCAAAAGGATTATTCGAAAGTGGTGACGGAAAAGATCAAGAATCAAGCTCAGAGGACATTCACTTTGCGTATGGGATGAAGCTTTGGGGGAGAACTATAGGTGACCATTCTATGGAGGCTAGAGGAGGTTTGATGTTGTCTATAATGGCGAGGTCATTCAATTTGTACTTCTACTTCAAATCAGATAATACTGTTCAACCAGCGCAAATTTTGTCCAACAAAGTCTGTGGAATCTTCTTCGAAAATAAAATAGATTATACGACATACTTTGGTACAAATACAGAATATATCCATGGTATTCATATGATTCCAATGACTGCAGCAACCTCCCTTATCAGAATACCTTCCTTTGTTGAAGAAGAGTGGAACGACAAAATATCGCCAATTGTCGACAGTGTTGACAGTGGTTGGACAGGAATTCTAAGAACAAATCAAGCGTTGTTTGATCCAGAATCTTCATACAATTTTTTTGCCTCAGATTCATTTGACTCGACAAAATACTTGGATAATGGACAAAGCAAAACCTGGTGCTTGGCCTTTACTGGTGGACTTTATAATGCCAGTTGAGAAGAAATACATTTAGAAATAGGTAAACATTTATAGTTTTAAATCTAATATATAGACACAATTACTTGGATACGCCTTTTGTCATTCAAACAGGTTTTTTATCAGTAGATTTTTTTTCTTCTCCCTAGAGTAATAAAATAACTACCAACACAACTCTGTAAAGAAGGTCACACAATTTCGCAATCAATTGAAGATGTTTACATTTGCCAAGAGGCTCGTCGATAAATTAGAAGGAAATACACCAGATGATGATTCGCTAATTAATGACTCCTATTTCAAGAATGCGTCTCAAATAAACAACAAAGGTTATGCCCTTAGAGTACTTAAAGTGGAACCCCATTCTCCAGCACACAACCATGGATTGGAATCATGGTTCGATTACATCATCAGAATCAACAATCATGAGTTGCCAATGCTTAACCCTTCGATATCATCATATTCTTATGGCATCAATGAAGATGGAACAGTAAACTATGGTGGGGCTGTCACTTCAGAACAAGCTGGAGCGATTAACTACGAATTAGTATTACAGGAAATCGAGACACTAGCTAAGCACGAGCTGGAGCTTGTGATTGACGTATGGAGTGCTAAAGGTGGAATAATTAGACAGATTGCATTGCCTCTTGAACTCTATACTGAAACCAAAGACAACCTCGACAAGACAGTTCAACAATTATTCGTCAAAAGGTTCAAGCAAATTGGGTTGACATTGGAATCCCAACATCTCAGTACATCCACATATGTATGGAGAATCTTGACTACTCATCAGGGGTCTCCGGCTTTTATGGCACAATTAGTCCCGCAATCTGACTATATCATAGGGTGTGACTCGGTCTTCGCAGAAGACTCTGATGGAAAGGGTCTCTTATCCAGTGGCGGAGAATCGCTATTATCCAAAACTGTACTGAACTATTATAACCGCCACCTTGCAAGATTGAAAGAAGACAGTATACCAATTACCCTATATGTATACAACCACGATTATGATATTTTGCGTCCAGTCACTGTCAATTTGTGTCGATCTTGGGGTACAGGACATAACAAGGGGATACTTGGGTGTGACGTTGGATATGGGTTGTTGCATAGAATCCCCGAGGTTGTCGGAAAGTTTGAGAACAGCTCTATAATTCAGGATATACTCTTTGAATCATCTCAAAATGTCTCGTATGGATCAAACAAAACAAAACAAGAGCCACCGCTGCATAACATGTCTATTTCCCCACCGGTGTTAACCGAGAAATCGATTGAACCCAAGGCCCCATTAATCGTCCCCACACCTGTTCCGCCACCGCCAGTGAGCCCTAAGGCAATAATCGGAAAGAAGAAAAAGCATCATCAGTCAGTGAGTACTACTGCATTTGAAGGGTTAAATGATTACATGAATGAAGAATTAGCAAAATCCAAAGAAAAGGACGATCAAACCGTCATAAATATGACAGAGAGCCCAGTTCCACCACCACCACCGCACACATCATCTAAGTAGAAACTCACAAATTTAGTTTTGTAGCTTGATTTATATATTTAAGTGGGAATCTTACTTTACAAAATATTACTAAAACTTTACTACATTTACGAATACTAAATAAATATGCTTAAACAGAGGTTTTGTTTACATTTTTCCTCTAATTTTTACCATTTGTTATATTTTAGTATATATAGTTAGATATGAGAAATTTAATAAAAAGATTGTATGGAAAAAAATCAAATACAAAAAATATGCCCACTGCCGGAATCGAACCGGCGCTCGCTCCATTACGAGTGGAGCGCCTTACCACTTGGCCAAGTGGGCAACCTTTCGACAAAAATAATTCTATCAAATTAAACAACGTATAAAATAACAACCAAATGAGGTAATAATCCCGCTATTCGGGCAACTATCCAATTTAAGAAATTGTTGTTTTATTTTTTTCCCCATACAATCTAAATATTAAGCTTCGCTTAGTTTATTGTTTGGTTCAGCTTTTTTTTTTTTCCATACAATCTATTTATTAAATTTCTCATATATAATTATATATACTAAAATATAACAAATGGTAAAAATTAGAGGAAAAATGTAACCAAAACCTCCGTTTAAGCAAATTTATTCAGATGGCATAATTGTAGTTAATTGTTAGTGATATTTTGAATAGTCAGCTTTTTCCATAACGTGTTGGAACAAGAGGAGACGTATGAATATAAAGTATACGCTTTTAAAGTACTAAATTTATGTGGGTATTATTGAAGATTGTCATGATTCCGTCTGTTTAGGAATTCGGTAAACGTTACCCTACCCAAGGCACCTCATTCCAACACATAGTCTATTTATCGAATATTTCCTACATAATCTAAACAATTTTTTTAGTATTTTTTTTTTCCAAACAATCTATTTATTAAATTTCTTAATATACCCAATACTGAAACATAGCAAACCGTAAATACTGAAATCTGTTCATCGACATTCAATGCTTTGGCTTCTTATCGACCACACTTATGTTCCACAATGCAAACAATTTGGTATTGAAATTCAAATAAATATAACAATTTGTAGTGGAATTAGAGGAAAAATGCGAACAAAGCCGAAACATTATTTTAAGTGATTTGCCTGGAATTTAACTTGATTGAAGAAATCTATTTGTCCAAGCCCAACGAATTCTTTATATAGCTAAACTCAGTATCATCCAAATGTAGGTATATGGACTCATTGTTAACCTTTGATGTTAGTTTCCATCATTTTCATTTCAAGCCTGAGATACGTTTTCAAGTTCAATTTCTTTTCACTTGGTTAGCAATAATCAAATGGTATAGAGGAATTATGTGAAAATACACAGTAAATAGAATTATTGCCATTAGTATTGAAATAATGGTAGGATTTAATAAATAAAAATTTATAAAAATGTTTAGATTTTATGTTAGCTATTTTCTATTAATGAATTATGTAAGGTACGCCACAACAATCTTGAAATCAACGTAACTGCGTATTTGATTTTTTTTTTTCAATCACAAATCACTACCCAATTTATTAACTTCCCTATACATAAGCTTCCATAAGCATACATAACCATACATACTAGAGATATGATAATACCAACTCATTCTAGTAGTCAGTTATCCACCCCACTTGCTAGTTGGTCAAACAAAAACTCTCATCACTAATTCAATGAGTAACAAAACCAACTTGTGGCTAATGAGTTTTATTTTCGACAGATGACGCATTGATTAAAATAATCTTTCCGAAAAAATCAATAAATTTCTATGACTAAATGACCACTACTTAAAGACCCATTTAGAAATAAGGCTATTATTTCTTGATCCAACTATAGTTTCTTTTTAAGCAATTTATCATCACAATGGCACAGTCCACCAAAATGAGCTTTCGGGAACAGATGAAAGGGTTCCCAGTATGGCAAATGATTGTATTGAGTTGTATCCGGTTTTCGGAACCAATTGCATTTACATCACTTTTCCCCTATGTCTATTTCATGATTAGAGATTTTCATGTTGCCAAAACCCCTGCAGAAATTGCAACATACTCAGGCTACTTGTCGGCCTCATTTGCATTTTTCCAGTTTCTTTGTTGTGTGCAATGGGGTGCAGCTTCCGACAAGGTAGGAAGAAAGAGGATCTTGTTGACCGGTTTGGCGGGAACATCAATATCTATGGTGATATTTGGTTTCTCCCCTAATTTTTATGTTGCAATGTTTGCAAGATCACTTATGGGAAGTCTCAATGGGAATATCTCGGTACTAAGAACTTCGATTGGAGAGATTGCTACTGAAAGAAGACATCAAGGAATTGCGTTCTCCACGTTACCTTTGTTATGGAATATTGGTGCCGTAATTGGACCCATGATTGGTGGTTCAAAGTATTTAACTAGACCGAAGGACTCAAATTCCAATACTTCTATTGGAAGTTACTTGTTAAGGATTCCAGAGAGCGTTTCCGATAAAGACAATGCATATGAACGCTTCCTTAACAAATATCCCTACGCTTTATCTAATATTGTTGTTGCGGCTTTTTTGTTGTTTAGTTTGACAATTGGATTCTTGTTTCTTGAGGAACCATGTGAAAGATTCAAGAGAAAAAGAGATATCGGGCTAGAGATTGGTGATATCATCTTGACGAAACTTGGTTTCCAAATGCCAACAAGGCCCTGGCAGAAACGCACCACAGCTCAAAGTGCAATCGAGTCCAATTCGGAAATTAGTACTGTTGAAATTGAAAACACTACTGAAGCTACACCTTTGATGTCACATAGGGCCACTTCGACCCAAATATTCACAAGTGAAACTGAAGAAGAAGAAGTTGAGGACGACGAAGACAATAGATCTATCGAATCATATGGTCCAATAACTAAAACATATTCTAGAGCTCTTGTAAGAAGATACTCATCCCATCAACTAGGTCCTGTAATTTCTACAACAACCACAAGGAATTCGATCTTCACAACAAATATTACACAGTCATTTACAAGCGATATTTTCACTCCCGCAGTCGTTCAAACTATTACTGCAAATTTCCTTATTTCATTTCTGAACATCATATATTCCGAGTTCCTCCCGGTGCTACTTGCTGGTCAATTCCTTGTAGAGGAATTGGAATTTCCTTTCAGAATCGTTGGAGGGTTTGGATATGATAGTGATACAATTGGAAAATTGCTATCAATCACTGGTTTTGTGGGTGCGTTTGGGGTAATGTTTGTATTCCCCTACCTTGACCGCAATTTTAAAACATTAACCGTACTCAGGATGTCTTTCTTTATATTCCCGCTTTTGTATGCTATTTTGCCATATTTAATTTTCACTCGAAACGAATATAATGCGAAATTCCCGTCATGGTTGACAAAGACATTATTGTACATATTGGCTTGCGTTGCACAATGCTCGGGTGCCATTGGTTTCCCAAATATTTTGATTTTGATACACAGAGCTGCCCCAGTCAAGCATAGAGCTTTCGTTAACAGTACTGCCTTGAGTATGAATTCATTATCAAGATTTGTTGGCCCCATCCTTTGGGGATACCTCATGACATACAGTGACAAATACTGTGTCGGAGAAGTTTCATGGTTGGTTTTGTCGTTGCTTGCCATAGTATTGACCGTGCAGACTTTCCGCATGAAGGACTACGAAGAAGAAGAAGAAGAGGAAGAAGAGGAAGAGGACAATAATAATGAAGTTTAGTGCTTTTGACCTAAGTATGCCTTTTTGTGCAGAATGCGTATTTGAAGAAGACGTTTCCTGTAGTTTTCAAGTTTTTCTTTGTCTAGATTGTTAAGAAAGAATTCCCAACCCAATTCCCCAATATTGTACCATGTTTATCGTAAAACGCTTTGTTGTTCTCTGTTAAGTATTCACAATTATGCTTGCAACATGAAACGTGTTCAGAAAGAGGACCTGTGCGTTTTCATTTTTTTGACCCAATAAATTTCCGTTCTTCCCATTACTTGTAATGGATAGCCCGTTAGAACCTATCATGATGAGGAGAGTTTATCTATAAAGATGAAATCAGAGGACATTCGTGAATCTAGACATGTATTTGTTCCTTTCAAAACAGTTACTTCTTCAACAAGTAATACTAAAAATCACGAAACCAAGTTTTGTGAATTTAGAACTTTTAGAAATACAACTCTAAATTCTCCTAAGCATGAAAGTTAAATATAGTTGAAC